>JZLH01S0502951.1:1025-12257 GCA_001188425.1 Eucidaris tribuloides
CCCCCCGTGTCAGGAATAGTCTGATCCACGATGGCAGTGACATTGCGGGGCACGCAGCATTAGGTGTTGAGTCGGGGGGATCAAGGGGGGTGCAAATGCATGAGTGTGACAGTGATAACACCGCAACGTTGACGGTGTGACAGCATACCACGGAAAGGCAAGACCAGCGCAAAAGCAAGATAGGCTGCGGCTGACGTACATATGCACACCGAGAACGAACAAACACACACGGATATAACGGAAAATATCTATGAAACATTGATGGACACATCATCGGAGTATCTGCCCGGTGTGTTTGGATCTCAGAGTCCTGACAGCTGCCCTCAGTCGTTTGACGCGGTTGGCGACCGGGGGCCCCTTGACGGCACTCGACGGGCGGTAGAGGAAATGAACGCAGATGAATCGAGTCCACGTGAGGCCGACGAGCCATGTGGTATCTATGAGGTCTGGCTGCCAGAGAGTGACCAAAGCACAGAGTGTGTACCGACCGCGGCAGACGCAACGACGGGGGTGTGCAGAGACACACAGGAAATGCCCATTTCGAAGAAGGCTATGGATCTGATTGCTGATTTAGAAGGTAGGTTATGTACTTGTATTTATTCTCGTAATTAACACCTTTGTATCATTTGTTCTCAAGGAAGTCGTGACAGCATTGACTTTTGCTTTTGTGCAAAACACTATGTAGATTGTATCATTTTATGTCTTTATTAATGAATAGAAACTTGTATCTGGAATGTTGCATCACACAACATGTATGCTGTACATACAGATGTTTTCTAAATATTATCTGTTTATTACCACATCTACAAGTATGCTTTTCTGATTTGTCTTAACCTGAAATCTAAATCTCAACTACATGTAAGTTTAATTATGGGTAGAATTAATGCCATAGATATCAGGTCCTAATTCTGAAATGGGTCCCAGTTCAGCCTATCATGATATGGGGTTATTTTTAACTTTGCAAGTCTGATGTCTCATGCTACAGTATGTCTTGTAAAAGAAGTGAATAAGTCCAACTAAATATACTTCATGTTTGTACACAAAGAAAAAGTCCATTTTAGTTATGACTACCACCTTGTTTTTATTTTGTGTTCTTGCAAAGATTTGTTCTTTCAACATTATAGTGAACTGATCCAATGAGAAGGTCATGTACACAACTACACTGTGTGAAAGAAGAATAGCTCTGGGGCAGCTGTAAGGGTAAATTGGTTAATTGGTTTAGGCTGTGCTTAATTGTAAATCAAATTTGTTAAATTGACGCTGCTAATAGGCATAACTGTTCATATACTTAAATGCAAGGTAATATGGTTCCCATAGTCAAGCAGGTTTTCTTGTAGATCATCTATGAGACAGAATGTAGTGAATATGAACAGTTTAAAGGTTAGTGACATGATTGGGAACACTTGAAAATGCCTCAAGAACCAAATGAGTTGAAATATATACCAACCATACACTAGCAGGAGTGGATCTCCCACCTGGGAGGATTTGTCTGTAATTTGTTTGCTTAAGGAAGCATAAACATAGGAGTATCTTAATTTTATCCGGGGACGATAAAAATAAGCCCCATAGAGAGATACACAGCAGGTTTCCGTGCTACGAGTGATATTGACATTGTTCATTTTAGAATGAGTCAACGATTGACTACAAGATTTTCACAGGAGAATCTTTGCATAGTTTACTTGATTCTAGAGTAGTTTCAGCCCAAGTTGAGGACTACCCCCAATCATGTCATTTACCTTTAAACACCGAATTTGAAGGATTATTACTATGCTTTATTTGGGGAATTCAAAATTCTAATTTTTTTCGTAACTCTTACAGTGCTGAAGTTGCAGATCTGCACCATATAATACACATACAGTCCATAGAATTTAAAATCCTCTGGCATGTTAAGTTAAAAACAAATTTGAGCCTAATTTCATATAGGTGTTCACTCGTTTGTAAACACATTAATGTTATGCCTGTAAATATTCTTAAGACTAGACAGTTGACATTTCTTGTAATAATCTGAAACTAACCTCTCTTTCATCTTTCATCATGGTAAATTGACTTGTTCTTTGTTCTGCACTGAGACAAAGTTTTAAAGTCCATACAAGATTTACATTAGTTAAACTAAAATATTGTTAAATATTTATGATAAAAAATGCACAATTATTCTGGAAATGATCACTGTAATTTTGGCACAATAATATAGTCTCCTGCATTATGAAGGAGATAATTTGTCTTGTTTACAAAACTGAAAGTTCTTTGTCTATGGCAGGTAGAGGCTTAAATACACACATAATGAGTGGTACGGTGAATATCATTCAGAGTGTAGCATTACATCAGAGGATTAACTCCGTCAAGTGGGTAGATTTTGCTCTGACATGCCTTTCCAACGGTTTACGTAGGGTGACTTAACGCTGCTAATTGCGTGGAAATGAAGATTAATTGACGGAATTGGACAGATGCGGGGTGGCGATGAAATCTTCGCAATTGTAACTAAATTCACGGCATAGCTGGCACCTTTTACAGGAAGTGTTTGATTTCCAGAAATTCAGTTTTGTGTATTTTTAAAATTTGGCAGTGCGAAGGGGGATTAACCGTTGATACACGTCACGTAACATACGTCAGTTGATTAATGGTAAAATGAGACTGGAAGATAGCATTAAATAGATCTATACCTTTTATGGACATTGATAGGTGGCACCTGTACTGAATTGGAAAGATGATCTCATTCATCTTGGTTAGTTGCCCCCTCCCCAGTTGTTCTGACAACAGTCACCATTGCTGACCTTAACCTTAACCCTAACCCTAACTCCAATCCTTACCTCACCCTAACCCTAACCCTAGTCCTAACCACAACTGTAACTCTAACCCTGACCCTAACCCTAACCTTTACCTTATCTCCTCCTTACCCTAACTCTAACTCTAACCTGTACCCTAAACCTTACCTTACATGTACCTCACCCTAACCCTAACTAATCCTAACCCTAACCCCAACCTTGACCTTAACCCTTACCCCACTCCAATCTTACCCTGGACCAGAAACTTTCGCCAAGGTCCTCTGTAACCTCTGGAGTAAATGGCACTATAACAAATTGCCACTAATCGAAGGGGGGGGGGGTAGTTACAAAGATACTTTTTCCATTGTTTATTATATCTCCAATTTGCTATGATCAATTAAATATTATATCTTCTCTAAAAGGGAATCCCAGTTTGGAAGACAATGTTGGCCTTTTGCCAGAATTGTTTATACCCTGTATCGTCTTTCTGCCAAAAGGGCAACTAAGGCTATAAAGTTGGTACCGCAATAAGACCTGTTTGCTTACAGTCACTGTACATTCATGTAATACATGTAGCACCAACATGCTTGTATCTACATAGCCTTTTGACATGGCCCTCTCGCTGTTTATGGGCGAGCGAAGTGAACCAGCCGAGCGCGTTAGCGCGAGGGCCTTTTGAGACCTGCTTGGCATCCGAAAAGTAATTATTATTCATGACCAACAGGAACGACCGATCTCTGTTCGAATCAACCAATGAAATTGCGCGCTACGATCCCCTGTCCAAGCCTTGTCAACTATTCGTTGGGTTGAAAGAAATTCCTTCAGTGTTGGTTACTACAACACATATACCATCAAACACCAAATTAGTACACGTTCATTGTTTGAACAGAATATTTGAACCATTTCTTTAAATTTTGTTTCGTAAGGTCCAATTTGGCGTGCAAAAAATCTGCGTTTGTGAATCATTTCGCCTAATGAAATAGTGAACGCTTCCAGATCGTTTCGTGTTACAGCAACAGTACGTGCGAACATGGTCTAGTATGATTGCATATTCAACGTAGGATCAAGTAGACAGACACGCTGATTGGTTGATTTTTGCTACCCAAAATCGGTAGCAAAATTCAGTAATTCAAAGGGCTAACATAAGAAATTGAAGCAGATCTCAAAAGGCCCTCGCGCTGGCGTGCTCGGCTGGGCTTGCTTCGCTCGCCCTCATTTCGCTGGCCCCACACAGTGAGAGGGCCTTGTCAAAAGGCTAGTATCTACAGTGCATAAAAGAACAAACCATATCTTGCAGGCAGTAATAAAAAAAAAACATTACATTTTGATAACCTCTGACTGGAGTTGGGTGTACTGCATATCACCCTGTGTACCAGCAAATCACTCCCTGTTTGGCAGTACACCAAATGCTTTGACATCATTTTCTATACAATGGTATTGTCAAAACCTAGTTTGTACTTTGTCTGATGCCAAAAACCCCACCAATTTGTCATACAAACACCACCAAAATAAAGCTCTTCCTTTTGAGTAATACAGTACATCATCCTCCTATTCGTGAAACCAAACATATTTCAAGGCAACATGAATAACTATACTGTAAAAGATAGTGCTGTATTACATTACATGCACCTTCACATTTATAAAACTGTTTTATCTACCATGAAAATTGAGAGGATTTCAGTTAATTTGAAGAGTATTCAAAAGCTCTTGTTCACTAAACTTAAAGGCAGGGCATCTCTTTTGCATGCCTAAAAATCAACATTGTCTAAATACAATGGCATTTAGAAGAAAATGCCATCTGGGATCCTTTAGCAAAATATAGGAGCTAGAAACTCAGTTTTAGTGGAAATATAGCGACCGTTAGACTCTGATTTGAATTTTTTTCTCGCGAGAAAAAAATTCCTACCATAGAACGTACACTAAATGGCTATTGTTTTTCTTTCGCATTTTTCAAATTCTAGATAATGAATTACCCCCAGATTTCACAGACATGCCCTTCATCAATAGCCTAAGGGCATGGGTTATCTTTTCTTGGTCTGCGGGGATGTTTGCAAATGAGATCCACTGCCTTTTAGTTATTCCTTGAAATGATAGCACTTGCCAACATATGGCCATGATAGAATATTATTTTTACTAAGTAAGTTGTAATTATTGCTAATATGATGCACCACGTGCTACTCCAGGGTACCGTTGTACCCTGGTGTACCGCATTGTGCAGCGCCCTCTTGTGTCCAAAAATGTATTTTCTTCAGTTATGATCACTGAAATCAATGGTTATGATGCAGAACCTGTGCAAGTGCACAACAAAAAGGCATAAACTTACGAAAAATGGGTAAAAATGAAGCTAAATTTGTCATTTTCACACTTACATGTATTACATAACTTTTACATAATTTTGTAACCTAGGGTACAGTATTAAAAACTAAAAAATAATAATTCAACAAAATGGTGGATTTCTAGTTGTCATCCCGGGGTACCATTTATGTCATCATTTGTCAAATATTTGGATTACAATTGAATTGCAGTATTTATAATCTTGGTCATTGTACCTACATCTCCTTGCAAATACTTACAAATATGATCATATTTCTACAACAATTGACAAAAAGCTGAAGCCTAGAATTCAAAAAGGTTAACATTTTTGATATTGCATTGATAAGAAGTTTGATAAGATTGATTTTAAAAAAGAAAGTTTATATAATATTTAGTTCTTATAGAGCTGTCCTGGGCATTTTTGTGACAGCTGCAAGAATTTTACTACATGTACATGTATATGCCACCCTCTTGAAGGAAAACAAGTCACATGATAAAGGTTGCTTGGGTTGCGTTCAAAATTGATTTGTTTTATTTTTATCTGAAGTAATAATGGCTCAAATTTTGGAAGTTTTTGGACAGGATGTGAGAGTTTGGCCTAACTTTATTAACTATATTAAAGTCTGTGAAAAATTATCAAAAACAAAAAGTTACAAATTTAATATGTGTGCACCAAAAAGGATGTGAACACTGCTGTGCAAATTCTATTGTTTTTGCATCTTTCTGCTAGGCATACAATTAATTGAATATGAATGTCAAAGGTGTTATGCAAACCTCCAATAAAAACAAGTCTTGTAAGGAAGGGAAATGTGTAATGACTGTAACACATCCCAGAAAACGAAGTTATTTTTGATGAATCTATTATTAGTTTTAACCAAGGTCGTTAAAGGGATCTGAATAATCCTTATCGAACAAAAATCCGGAAGCAGAAGGACTATCCTGTAGTCTTTGTTTTTCTTACTCTCACACTCCCCACACTGCTGTGGCAGGTCTGACATGACATTGCAAATTAAGTCGCGTCCTTCGGGCTCTCGGGGAGCATCCTTCCCCCCTTCCCCTTCTGGCTTATATTCACTCGGTCCCTTCCCCTGTTTTAACGAAGACCGGGGTCCTAATTACGTCGTCAATCAGTGCCAGCATTAATTGATTTGCATCCTGTTTTTGCTTAATCACTGAAAGTCTTCGAAGCCGAGCACCATGGCAGTGTGTGCCAGTGTAGATCTATAGAAAAGTGCTCTATGTACTGTGTACGTACATGTATTTGTATGCAAAGTGTTTTTTGGAACACTAAGCTTTTAACTTGTACATGACACATTTTGAATATAAAAAAACAAATCAAGGATCTGGAAGAATTAAGCAAAGCTGCAAAGGTGAACTTGTCCAACAGAATCCTAATGCTTACACAGTTACAATGTATTGGTATTGATATTTAGTACAGTGCAAGGAACTTGGTGCTTGCACTTCTACATGTACCTAACAATAATATACACATGACTACATTATTAGTTACCTTTTTTATTTTTATGTCGTATACTAAAAAAATACAGTGCAAAAGAAAAACCACCATGAACAAAAACCAACCAAGAAACAAAACACATGTGAATAGGTACACATGGAATCATTTCAGTGAGTATATTCCCTCCAGTTTTCTTTTAATGTTTGCAAGAATTGCACAGCATATTTGCCTTTGACACCAAGGCAGCCTAACAATGCTCTGACCTGTAATCTATAAACAAACAGCCATGTTCCTGTCCAACTACGACCATTTCCTCCATCAAACACAACATCTTTGACTTTCTTTCATCAATGTCCTTCCCACAAAACATTCAGGGTGTATAAAACCAAAGTCAGAAATTTCTCTTCATCTGTTATATGCTCATAATGACACCACTAGTTGACCAGTGATGGTTATCTTAGTAATTGTTGCTTACTGTAATGACAAACTTAAACAATGATGTAAAATACACCCCAATACATGCCACCCAAATGAAAATATGGGGGGGGGGGGGCAAACATATTGATTTGCCCTCCCCCTAATAGTTTTGTCAACTTGAAAAATATTGCAATGCATTTGATACATTTTAAAGGCAGTTTAACATACTCAAATTTCAAATCTTGACTTTGGCGAAAAGTTTGTATTGTGATTTGGCACGCAAAGCGCACAGAAAATTTTTGGCATATTTCTTACATGTAGTTTTGCCTCCCCAATTTGGAAAATGGACCGATGCCCCTGACTGCACAAAATTAGTTTACCGGTATCAAATAGAAAGTATCATAAATGTGTTTAAATGCTTGTACAATATCCTGTGCAACCACATTTGTGTAGATCATATAGATAGCTGTCAATCAGAAGTAGATATTAAAGAATTAGGAGAACTCCATGGCCAGGTAATCTCCTCTCCCTCATTCCTGTTACCCTTCCCTATTTTTTCACCCCTTACCCTTTCAATATTTTGAGGGTGTTGTACATTCATGTCTTTGTGTTCAGGAACATCACGTTGACTCATAAATCTAATTGTCTGGTCTCTTTGAAAAGTCATTAAAGGGGCAGGGCACTTTTAACTGACAAAATTCAATTATTTGATAATGTTACAGTGGTTGAAGGTCATTGACTTGAAAGATGAATGAACCCTATGTGAGTGCCATTCTCTATGTTGTTTGAATCTCTTTGGATTGTTGATGAAATACATTGTATATAGTGAGATCATTAAAACCTTCAGTTTGTCATATTTATTAATTTTTTAATTTAGTGAAATAGAAAGAATACATCATTAAATATTTCATCCATTATACATTTTCACAAAGAAATGAAACAAAAACAAAACAAAAGGAGTATACATTAACAAGTAACAACAACACAAACCTGAACAATTAAATGAGTTTAGTGCAAAGAACTTTTTTTCTACAAAACTTAACTTCCGTATTAATTTGTTTTTAGTAGGTTGCATTGACAAAATCTGTCTTTTCAGGAGGAAATACATGTATGTGTATACCACTGCAAACTTTCACAGCAAATTGTTAAACAGTGTACATAATTTTGAAATCAGTATAATCCAAAGTCCCGAACTGCTTCAAATCCTGTCATTTACCTTTAAGAGTGACATGTAGTTTGTGTAATCTGTATCCCTGCCATGAATCATAGAAAGCAAAAAGAGGAATGTTTACCCCCAAATACATGTACATGACATTGAAAAGTCATCTCACAATATGGTTAGCTCAGTGTAGATTTAGTGCCTGTCACACAGAATGTTCTATTCAACATGTATGTATGTTTTTATAATTTTCTTCTTTTTTGGGAAGGGGGACAGGGTAGTTCTGTAACCTTGTGTCAAACATACATGTAATGTGAAGGTCTGGCTCTGAATCATCATTTGTCAGAAATACACTGTAGTTGTTACAGTCTACTTGCAAAGGACCATTTCCATGCACCCAAACGAAATACAGTGTACGAAACAACTAAGTACATGTAGACTAAATAAATATATTTCTTGGGAGAAAGCATGCAGGTTACAAGTTACTTTAGAGATATATTTTGGCCAATATAACAGAAGTCTTTTGTGTTATCTTAACCGGTTGTGAATTGTTTGATTTTGCCTTTACATGTACATGTACATGTACATGTACGTACAATTTCCATACATGTAGATCTCATAACGAGAAATCTTGTCCACTGTTTTCACTAGGAAGTAGGAATATATCAATTTTAACAAAAAGTGCTTTGATATGTACATGTACATGTATGTGTACTGTACATGAAATTTGGTACTTTTTCTTTTTGTTTTTCTTCTGCCTCTTCTTCTTCATTTGGTTTGGGGGGGGGGGTCGGGTGGGGTGGGGGGCGGGTGGGGTGGGGGGAGGGGATTTGGCCTGAGATATAGATGAGTAACTTGTGAAGTCCTGTAGATGTACAGAAATGTTACAGTTTGAAAAAAAAGTAAAATATATTCTTAATTATGTACCATGTCATGATCATAATCACTATATTTATAGTAAATGACATGACTTACATGTACCTTTCTGTCTCATAACGATATGCAGAGGGAATTACATAAGCTGGGTAGTCATCTACTAGCTCCAATAATAGATCATGATTAAGTCCCTGCTCAATAGGTGCTAATTTTAGCCATGACAATGGCTTTGTAAAACCAGGGAGCTCCCTGGTAAAACCCAGTGGTATTGTCATGAGTTTATCCCACAGTGTGGGGAGGGGGTATGAGCTGTCCTTCTCCATTAAACTGTATTTTGAGATTTTCAGTTTTTATCTTTTTTTTAAATTGATGAATTAATGTTGTAACATGACAAAAAAGCTTTGATTTATGCTGTCAGCAAGGTGTGGTCATGTTTCTATTACTCAGCCTTGGCTGATAATGGCACATTTATTTTAAATGTTTCTGTTTTTTTCTCCATTTTTAATTGTTTTCACAGAGGTGATTATAAAAGATTTTGTATTTTTAATTTCTTTCCATTGCATAATAACAACTGTTGCATTTAGTACAGTGTATGACCATGAGTTATGCACTTTGTATCTTTCTTCATCCATCTGTATCGTACATGTAATCACATTTTTATATAAAATATTGTGTTAAGTTCTCATTTTTTTATCTTTTATTCAGATGACCCAGGTGATAGTACAGGTCTGCAGACTCACAAGTTGTCACGTCAACGCAGGTATGCATGTTTTATTTTTATTTTTATTTTAGTTTCACAAATTGAAAATTGAATACATCTTCTGATTTGCTTTTTTCGTTTTTGCTTTTACAAATTGAAAAATAGAAAATTAAAGACTGCCCTTGGCATTGAAAAAAAAAAACATAAGGTGCACGTGGATGGATCTTTACTGTGAGCAGGATTACATCCCCCTCCCGGTATACTGTATTGCAGATATTTCTTTTTTTCGTTGGGGGGGAGGGGGGGGGGGTTGGGGCAGAGAATCCTGGCAGTTAAGGCGACATATACTGAAGAAACTCAATGTTTTTCATTGCCATGTACAGTGTATGTGTTTTTAGTAAAAGCAAAAAATGGAAAAAGCAAATCAGAAGGTGTATTCATTTTTCAATTTGTAATACTAGAATTCATAAAATGAAATCAGAGAGTGTTTTTAGATTTCAATTTCTCGATTTTCAATCACCAAAAACAGAAAAGTAGCTTCTCAGTTTGGATGGGAAAAATTGTGAAAAATAATTCTGTAAAGACAGAAATGGAAAAAGGTTTAAATTTATCAATATTTCATTGTCTATGAATTTTATGATTGAATTTCTGACACAAATAATGAACAATGACCGTCCTGTTTTTAAATGCGAAAATAGAAACAGTTTTCACTCAATAATCTGTTTTCCTTTATTCATTTTGGAAACAGTCAGTTGAATTAATATCCAGGTACCTTGATTTATAATTGCATTACATATATGTAAGTGGTTCAGTTCCTAGTCACTGTACTACCTTTAAGTAGAACCATGGTACTACTCTGCGCTATGTACATTGGCACACATACACAGAGATGACCCAATCACATTCCACATCCACACTACAAGTAGGCCTATAGTGACTCAGTAGTCTTATCACGCCAGGTTACCTAACAAATCCCGGCTTCCCACCCTGATCACAGTGACTTCCCCTTGAGGAAGGATGGGTGACACGAGAATTCCTCCTACAGTGTTTGATTGTTTCATATTCACATTGTTTACTTTTCGTATCTTGTTGCTTCCATGATTCAAACCCCAAGAAAGTTATTCTATAAGAAATGATGTTGTTGTTAGTCACCTGGGGCTGGTATCCATCAACAACAAGGAGCAATGTTTGATTGGTTGCTATGACGACCCTTGAGATTGTTAAGTGAGCCAGTTAGAATCTAGGAGGTATATAGTTTCACTCACTTTAGACTCGGATATGATGTGTGTCTATACTTTTAAGTGACAGGGCAAGAAAAGCAAAACATTTTTCTTAGTGTGTATTTTTTACACTTCTCTACCTGACAAAGAACCCTAAACTCACATGTTAGTGTTATTTTAGTAAATTCTCTGAAGCTGCTGGTTTCGCTTGGTACAAATGTACTAACAATGAAATAGCAATGAGAATGACAACATTAACAACTACCACCGCAGCAACAATAGTAATAGTATTAATAATAATAATAATAATAATAATAATAATAATAATG
>JZLH01S0503018.1:32390-42783 GCA_001188425.1 Eucidaris tribuloides
CACGACGAACGACGAACGACGCACGACGGACGACGGACAAAAAGCGATCGCAATAGCTCACTTGAGCCTTTGGCTCAGGTGAGCTAATAACTACAATGATGTTGTAGTTGGTCAACATTAATTAAGCCCAAGAATAGTTTTGGCAAATAGTAAAAAATGAAATTCTTTGCTGTTGTGTTTTTAGATAGACCTATAAGATCAATCAGTGACCTGAAAATTGCACGCTCTGAAACTATTCCATTTTCTTAGAAAATATGCAAAATGTAAAATGTTTAGGGGGGGGGACCTCACAACATTTCCCATAGGTAATTCACATACTGCTACACCTTCTTTGATGATTCAAACCTCACAATTTGTCACTAGAAACAATTTTTCAGCAGGTTTGATGTCGTTTTCTGATGTCTGGGGTGACAATTGACAAAAAGTTGTCTGATCAACCCAAACTATACTTAAGCTTGAAAGGAGAGTGAAAAAATCAGAGGAAAATTGAAAATGCCTCAAGTTTCTTCAATTCCCTCTAATCAGTTGACTCGTGTTCAACAATTACAAAATTGGGCAGCACGATTAATTCTGCAAGTTTGTAGTGATCATCCTTCTCAACCACTCTTGAACTCACTACACTGGCTTCCCTTGAAACAGAGAATAATTTTCAAACTACTCTTGTTTGTCTACAGAACATTGAATAACCAAGCTCCAGAATACTTATGCAATTGTCTGAATTTATATACACTCTCCAGATCACTTAGGTCAGCTAGTGACCCTCTCTGTCTCACATATTCAGTTACTCGCACATTAGCCCGTGATAGAACATTTACTGCGTCAGCTTCAAAATACTGGAATGATTTGCCACTTACGATAAGACAGTCTACATCAATACCTATTTTCAAAAAGGCATTAAAAATCCATCTTTCCAGCAGTTTGTAGTTTTAAGATTACACAGTTGTATACAATTGGAAGCGCTTTGGGCCTAACGGGAAAAGCGTAGTATAAGTGATAATAAGTGAAGTGAAGTGAATCAAATGATTTGAAACATATACAGGGTACACAAGCTACAATACATATCAAGATTTCAAGAGTTTCGTCATGGATTTGTTAACTTAAGGAGAAACAAGCAGGTATTTAAACAGTATTAAAGTAAAATGTGACCTCATATGATAGAAATTGAACCCATACAAAGCTAAACAACAAATTTGTCCTGTCACACAAATTTCTGATAATTGTATGACAAATGGAAATCTGTAACTATTCAATTTCACAGCAGCAACCTTATAAACATTAAATAGTATGCTTGATTCAGGTATCACTGTGTCTTAAACTGAGTAATGATTCCAATCTTGCCATTTCTGTATAATGCTGCCAAATTTTGATAATTACTAAAACAGTCAATCCAATCATATTTATTTTGTCTGTCTGATTTTTACATAAGTTTCTTAGAATCTGAGGACCATATTTTGGGTTTTAAGGGTACAAGCTTGCTGATAGGTTTGTTCCAACAGAACAAAATAAAATACCCAGTCTATATAACACACTGTGTCATTCAAGATTAAATTGATTCAACATACATCAAAAACATCACTTCCTATATCTTTTAAATATCCTCCAGAGAATTTCTTACTTTCCAAATCCATTGAATAATGCCACAATCTCCCCTCTGTCTAGTCTTAGCTTGGAGGCACCAGTTCCTCCCTTCTCTGTGAATAGTATCTTTAGTGCTGTACCTAATCCTTTGACCTGTGAAGAGGGGAGAAAAAACAAAAGATAATCACACCACTTGCTGATTTATGGAATACATGACATTTGTTCCAGCGACTATGGCTCTGGCATCAAATACTGACTTCGAATTGACTCCAACACTATCCCTAAATCTAACCTGGACATAAACATAAATCCTTGCCCAAACCCAACGATAATTCAAACTTTTTGTCATATACTGTCTCCTTGAAAAGGTAATATAATTGTGAACCTTTCAAAAGGAAACACTTTATTTTTAATCTAAAAACTTAGTAAAATAATAATTATCATGACCAACAGTTCATCAGAAATGGCTAATTATGATAAAATGTGTAATTCTACACTCCTATTAGGTCAATCAAATCTGTTTGCACAATGCTTAATGAGCAAAATTTTTGTTCAGTACTGCATTGCACAAAATATTTGTTAAACTTTAAATGGCAATTGACTAAAGAAATCTGATTTACTTATTAACAAGATATGTTTACTACACTATTTCTACATTCACACTAATAAATAAACAATGACTGAAATAGACCATCAGAAGACATACCTGTAACTTGCCCCATAATTTACACTTGTCACATCCAACACAGTCCATGATTCTTGAGATATTCCTGAAATGATTTCTGAATTCTTCCTGCATACAGAAAAAAAGTAATTGAATAATTACCAAAAAGGGTCAAACAACTCAGAAAAAATATTCTTTCAGGACCTAAACTGATACAGGGGACTCCTGTTATAACGAAGTCCTCGGGACCGGCAACTTCCTTTCATTGTATCGAAATTTTGTTAGAACCAAACAGTGAAATTACATAAAGATTATAGATAATAATATTGGGACCTAAATTTTTACTTCGTTGTAACAGTAATTTTGTTATAACTGTGTTTGTTATAACGGGAGTGCACTGACATAAGAATAACACCAACATTCCTTCTACTCATCCCAAAAGTAATCAAACATTAGTAACAAAAATATTGCGCAGAGTACATTGATGTACGGTGTCAGTTATCAGAAAATGCAAAGATTGGGGCAAATCTCATGATTGCCAACACAAATTAAAGGTTGCAGTCTTCATTTGCACAGCTACACCATTTATGTTCAGATTTGATACAAGTAAAGAGAGAGAGAGATAAACATAGAGCATTCATTGTTCATAATTCATATGTCCTGTAGGTTTTTTTTTGGAATAAAAAATGATACATAATTTGTTTATGAGATTGGAAGAGTGCACTTATTTCTGCATAGTAGAGGCTGTTTAGTTGGCACTGGTCCATCTTTACTGGTGCAAGTTGTTGAAACTATTTACCGTATGTCTTGACGTTACTTAGGGACAAGAGAAAGGACTTACCTTGAGTTGGATAGCTTGCTGTGGGTCTCCCTGAAACATGGCGCTTTCATTAAAATGATCAGGAAAGTTGACGGCAATCTTTAGGATTCCTCCCATGATTCTCTTCACTTCCTCATCCTCAACAGGTTCACCTACATGGACAGATTTTTGTAGAAACTCATTATTAATTTTAAACAATAACAATAAACTAACAATACCAAAAATCTATAGTACTGAAGGAATTCATATTTCTAAACTGCTTTTTACACGCCACTATCCTTATATTTTGGGATACATTCAAAGTCTGCATTGTTGAAAATTCAGTACTTTTGTAGGTATACAATGCATCTCAAACAGGGGCGTCACTCACTGATGCTTGTTTATTTGTTGGGTCTGACTAAAAGATTCTGTTGAGTATAACCCCAGGTACATCCATGCCCTCTATCCCCATTTACAAAGTTTCAGCAACACACCTAATATAGAAATATGTATGTTACGGTCAGAAGTTGTAGGATCATTTGCTATTCTGTCAGGTAAAAGAACAGGGGACCCTTTTTTTTTAGTCAATTTGTCACTTGTTGGGTGCACGAAGGATTCTGTGGGGTAAAAATCGCTGTCAAATAATAGTGGACATTTTTGTTTTTTTTTGCTTGTTTATTTGTTGGGTCTAACTAAAAGATTCTGTCAAGTATAACCCTGGGTACATCCATGCCCTGTATCCCCATTTACAAAGTTTTAGCAACACACCTAATATAGAAATATGTATGTTGTGAACTTTACTGTGTCTTATGTGTACATAAATTTATCTGTACATACCTGTATAAAAGGATTCCTTTTGAAGCACTGGTGCTGCTTTGGCGATGGCCCTCAGGACAACCAAGTAAGTGAAGTAGAGATTCTTGAGTCTGGATGGACCTTCTCCCTCAGACGTCTCTGGGTCAAAGCGTCTCTGGAATTCATCTACATTTGGTCCCCACTTCTCCTTCCCAAACATACCTTCTACATATCAAAAATAAAAGAAAATATGTGTGAAAAAATAAATTGATAACTAGACAAATAAATATAAAAACACATAGAAATAAATAAATGGAAAATATATAACTAACTCACTAACTAACTAACTTCCTAACTAGCTACCTAGCTGAATAAATAAATAAATAAATAAAAAATAAAAAATAAATTGATGGACAAAGGAAATAATAAATCAGTAAAAAAATATATAGCGATGTAATTTGTTCTTGATTAAAGCAAATTAACACATTGAGGCTACTTTTTCCTAAAAGTAAAGTACAGTTGAAATGCCACAGAAACATGCTGCCAGAAACTTGTATCTTTATTTATCAACATCATACCTAACTGTACAAAAAATACATTTTTATAAAGTTTTGAAGTAATTTGTTCATAATAATAAATAAATAATCTGAATATGACATGACAATCTCAATATTTTTTTCTTTATTCTCTCCCATCTAGAGCTAAAACAGTTGTTAGCAATGTATGTACAGGGATCGTTTTCATAACATTGACATGTTGCACAAAATTGTTGACTCAAAGATAAATTCCAACTTCAAACCAATTATTGTAAAACATAACTTATGCAAATTAACTGCCTATGACAGATGCCATCAAATGGGAGACTGTATGATGTATTTTGAATAAAATAAACATCCGCACTATATATTTTTTTTTAAATAATTGGGGTACTGGTGTCAATCAAGCTGTTTCAGGTGCATTTTAAGAACAAAGTTTTAAAATGAAAATTTGAAGAAAATGATGGATTTATAAACATGAACTCATTCCACAATTATATCATGCTTGTCTGTAGCAGAATATGCTCAATATTGAAGAAGATTGAGTCTTTACAAAATAGAATAACTGACCGCTTCAAGAGTTGTCTTGTCAGAGCATCTTGACATTTAAATTAAAATACATTGATGGAGTGTTTGCAAACTCGAGATTCAACAAGCCTTTAGGGGATCTGTCAGGTTGGAAATGTCAAACTGTCAATATTTCACAATGTCCCAACACAACACTAGCTTTACATCACATGGCTAATCATTAACTATTTATGTTCCTTCCCTGAACTGAGTAAATAACATTAATCACCACTGATAGTGACATGTTCAAAGTACACCAAATTAAACTCATCATTTACATCTCCTTGCCTTTTTTTTGTCAACAGACATTTGAAGTACCCTACATTGTAACTGGCCTAGTGTTGAAAGAAGTAACTGCATTCCCGATAAAATTGAAGCTATCCAGCACAATACTTTCTCTAACAGACGCCTTCACCATGTGTAAGGCATTATACCTAGGACTGTTGATGTACATGTTCAATGCTTACTGCTTATCCTATAAAAACATAGAACTAGGCAGGTACATCCTTCCTGTACATAAATCAATTATTATTGTTTAGACAAATCAGGTAGCAACTGTAGCATGATATGAGATTGGAAAAATGTGAGAAGCAGACAAAATTACAGTGCACTAATAATAGTCTGAATATGTTTTTCTGTAACACTGAGTTTTACTTCAAACAAGGAGTTGATAGTCTAAGAACATGTTCCATTGATGAAACAGTTAAAAGGCACATGGAACTGACACCCCATTTCAAATTTCAGGAATTTGGGATATTTGTGAATGCTGGGTCATCTTGTACTAAGGGCCAATTCTCTTTGGCTTTTTGGGGTATCCACATCTGTTCACTCCTCCCCCCCCCCATGAAATTTTCTGGTGATGCCTCTGAGCTGATCTGCGTGACTTGCACTGTCAGCATCACTATCACTAAGGGACGATAACGGGATTATTCCAATCGTTCCAACGACGAGAGAAGATCAGAACAAAGCAATGATCTTCAAATAGTTCTGACATGGTAGAAATAGAACGAGAGCCTTTTAACTCCCCTGGGGAAAAGGGTAGACCACAGGTAAATTAATCCGCCTTTTCCTCTGTGGCGGAATGATATCATTAAGTGGTCTCATGGTTGGAGAAGTGATTTCTGTGTTTGTGATAACTTCATCGTACTGCATCCAGAACAAACTCATTATCAATTAGCCTTGACTCAATAATACCTCAATCATCCCACTGCAGTAGAATGTTGAGATCGTTCTCCCGCAGGATCCAGCCATCATTCAAAACAAAAATCTCTGTTCTTCATCGTCGGAATGATTGAAATAATTCTGGTATTGTGCCTCACTTTACAGAATTCTTGACGTGTTTTCTTCTTACCAGATAGTAGGTAATGTCTGCACAGATGGATGTTGATACTGCTGTGTAGCCCTGAGATGAGTCGATAAAATGCTCGCTTTTCTAGACACATGCCTATTCAATTAAAAAAAAAGAATTACAAATAATTATGAATTGTAATTATGACATCTTCAAATTCTTTCATATTCTATTTTATCATTTGGAACCCCCAGAGGTGGTTCTTAAATATTTTTTCATGTTTTTCACCATCAGACCACCTCCACTTGTAGGCGAAACTGGAACTTGTTTGATGTAGTCACTGAGTCAACTGACACAGTCTACAAAGTATAGGTATTGCTTTTCCCAATTTAATTCAGAATATTTTTACAATCATATAAACAAACTATTGACTCAATCTACACAACTTCTTTAACTTTGATTGTAACATATATACAGTAATCTGTATCTCAATGACGTTCATATTTTGTCAGATTTGGTCATCCTAATACAAAGGTACAAGAATGACCTTTTCTCTAGGAAACAGAACACCATGAAAATGTAAAAATAGCTAATGTACTGAATCCGAATGGTAGTCATTTATGTTCGTAGTATGAACAGAATGTACCTTATTACTTAACACGCATGTAATTGTACATTCATAACATTCCTATTCAAATGTTTATGCCATATGATTTATGGCTGATTACCACTGAAAGTAGGCACAAAGTTAGTAAACACTAAACAACGTTTAAAATTCAGAATAAATACACTACATAGGGACATTATATATGAACCAAAAGAAAAGCATTATAATCCAAGACTGTATGCAAAAAGGAAATGAAGGGTAATTCATTAAAATATGGAAAACAATAATTAAGAAAAAGATGTAACTCAAAATTTCTTTCAAAACAAAAACACCTGAGATAGAAACATAACCTGCAAAACAATGACAAAATGTAATCTAAAAAAATAAATATCTGAATTGCAATAAATCAAATCACCATGCATGCATTTCATTCAACAATATAACAAATCTATCCAAGTATTTAAACACCAATCAGAAATACTGCAATTACCACAAACTTAAGCACATATACCTCTAGGTAGATAACAAATTACAAAAATGAAACTATTAACTTGAGATTTTTAGAAATGATCACAAATATATGTACCAGTTCTTTGAAGAAACTGAAAAAGAAATGCAGTTAAAGGAAAAAACTTGCAGAAAGGAGAGAAACTTAAAGAGAAGCATTTAACAGACATGGCATACATAAGTTCATGTTTCTACTGAAAAATTATTTTGTCACATACAGGTCAACTAACATAACCTCTCATGACAACCTGGCTCTATAAACACTTAGCAGTAAGCATACATTTACATAAACATACATACACTTTACTCTTCCTATTCATGTACTATGTTATGCAGTGTCAAATATGCAGTATAAATCATTAAGGTTCAGATCATAAATACCCATCATTCAAACCCTTGTCATCAAATATCGGCTTACACCACATCAGATACGCACTACACTGCCAGTATAAAGATGGTGTCAAGCATCTAATCAACAAATGAACTGCAATGTGACTATTCATTCTAATGCAATGCATTAAATTTTTGTTGGCATAACTAACATGCACTTCACAAATTGCAACTCTTTGCTAAGTAGACAGCTTCCACATCTGACAGGAAGAAATTACAAATTAATACAGTGAAGAGCATCTAAAGCCATTATAGTATGAACAGAGACTTACAAGCTATAAAGTAATGCATGGCAACATAATGCAATCACATGTGTACTAGACTGTAACAACCTTGTCAGGTTGGAACTTGGAAGTCATGAAAGCTGCTCAATATCTCACGGATGACCAGTGCAGCAGAACCATTTCAACCATATGGACGTTGTCTGAAGTTTCTGTCTGCATATCTAATGGTAGCCTTGTAAGGACTTTTTTAAAATTTGTTTTTTGAAGTCTATCAATCAACGATACATCAAGCCCATCATAAGGACTTGGTGTCAGCAAATCTTAAAATAAAACCAAAAGGCTCATTTTTGGTCTTGTCATATACCTGGTGTAAAATAACATCAGCAAATGTGTACTCAGTACTACTCACGGTTTACATATCATGAAATTACAACATATTTCTTTAAAAAATTGTTGATTAGATAATTGTCACTGAACTCAAACTTAATCTAGCTCCTGGGCATCATATCAAATAAAGAATTGTCTCTGACTGCATGTTCTCCATCTTCAACCCCAACCTCTCTGGAAAACTGTCAAAAATGCCCCCACTTCTCACGAGAATGATTTAAAAGAACACTCTTTTGAGAACATGAGAACACATGTGGCTCTTCATGGATCCAGAGTTGGGGACAGGAGCAATTTACTGACTTTTACAGTGTCTACTGCCACGTGTCTATTGATACTCAGTGAATTGTATGTTATAAACTATGCCCAATTTCTAAGTTTAAAAATACAAAATACCCCAATTTTTATGTTATGAGATTAGTTGAAGAAGCCAAAAAAAAAAAAAAAAAACCTTTCCCGAACTTCATTTGGAAAACCTTCAAGACAATTAGTCAAATACTAACCATTTCCCAATAAAATAGGAATAGGCAAACTGTATATGGTCATTCATGGGTCATGGGGGGTAACCTCTGATGAGACCTACTATGAAAGGGCAGTCTACCACTGACATAACCCACAAATTCAGCAACACATAAACAAATCGGACATCATATTAATTCAAAATCTGAACTTAACTGATAAGTATGTTAATATCTTTTATATAATACCAAATTCCAAATCATTTATGCCAGGAAACTTGTGCTACATACCAAAATCCATATCATCAATAGACCGTAAGGTATACTTTCATCACACTAACAGGAAGTATCGTAAAATTTGAAATCTAACCTACTGGAGACGATTTGATTTCAATATCAGACATATTCTCCATAGACCGCAGCCTGGGATATCTCATTCTCAGTCTCCAACGGGTTGCAACAAACATGACCTCCCATCATTATGCAAGGGATGGTCCTTGAAGCCAGTTAGTATCATTTACTCAGTCTTTTTAAGTACACGTCTCATAAAATTTCTTATCTCCCATTGTGAAACATAGATCAAACTTACGATGACCGGATTTATGATGGATCATAAGTTTCCTGTTGTTTTATCATGTTACACTTCCTTTAATTGACCCAAAGTACCCATTATCATAAAGCATTGAATTAAATCTTGTCACAGCTGTTATTCCAATATTAAGGAAACATGAGCTAGCTTACATAAATATAGTCCACTTTTAATACAGGATTGAATAGAAATAAAATGTTTAAACATTTTTAACAGTTTTCTTTTTTAATTTTATAAATAAACAATCACTCCAACATTTCCCCCCATAAGTAAGAAAAGGAGTTGCTTTGATAAAATTTGAATCAATTCATCATTTAAAATACTTAAACCTTTGATTAAAAAAACATAACCACAAAATGGGAAGGAAAATCAAACCTTAATTTTTTCATGATTTTTTTTTCAATTTTTGTCAAGTGACCAATCACTTGTGCAATTTATTATGTGTTTCTTTGTTTTTATTTTGAATTGACTATTAAAAAAACATATATCTATTTAAATTGTGATTCAAATGATTGATTTAAGCCAACACCGCTACTTACTATGCTGTTCAAATACAGCAATTTTAAATAAAATATATTCTGATAACACCTATTCCTATGTCTTTTTTGTTGCAATTATTGGTCAAGTTTGCAACTTACAGTTGAATTAACCATTTTCCACTCATTTATTGATGATGAAAGGCATTCATAACTCCTGGACATATCTGTTGTTGCTACAGAGTTAAAACAGTTGTTCAAGTTCACATAAAGTTTCCGGTTTTGTTTTAGCTATATACCAGCGTATATTATCCACATATTTTCATTCCTTGCCATCACTATTACTGACAGAAATTATTATGAAAATAGTTCTCATGAAATTTAATGAAAAGTTAATACAAAAAATGAACTCCCACCCCCCCCCCCCAAAAAAAAAGGGGGGGGGGATAAGATTAAACTGGAAGGTAAAATAAAAACAAATTGCAACTGGATCAAACTTAGAAAATCTTGGAAGTGTCACATGCAAGTAAA
>JZLH01S0503029.1:6675-17017 GCA_001188425.1 Eucidaris tribuloides
CATTGTTGTTGTTGTTGTCGGCGCATATCAATCGATAACCGATTATTCACGCCGATCGGTCGGATTCGGTGAGGTCGATCCATGGTTGGGTTGCACAGAAGATAAAATTTCTAGAAAAAATCCGGTTACGAAGTAGGTGGCGTTAGTCCGAGCTCCACGTAATATTGAACGTAGCTTAACCGTCCTCTAGACACCAACATTTATAAATGGCTTCCGCAATCACGGGTCGACCATTGACAATGGTGCCGTTACAGATAAATATAGTGTTATTGGTTAATCCAATGTGCAAGATTATGACTGTTAATAGGCCTATATAATATTTCGTGGGACATCGTCTTTATAATACAAAAACAAAAACAAAAATGTGTGGGTAGATGCGCGCTTCACATTGCGTACATGTACTATATTAAAAGAATATTATATAACCTGCAAAGCATACACATATCCAGTGGTACATCTCTCATACATTAAGTTTTATGTTAATGTGTGCATGTTACACATGATTATTAGCAGTACCCTCCTTACTCAAAATTATAGCAACATACAATATAACGCATACATTTTACGTTGAAGGGGTCTTTCTAAAATTATATCCTAACTGCGTTTATTATTGGAAAATTACAATTTAAAAAAATAAATAAATCAATGAATATACTTTCTCGTTCCTTCTCCAAGGAGGATAGATTATCAAATGTAAGCGCGCCCACGACAGAGGGGATGGAACAGAAATTTTAACCCTTTCCTTTGCTCCCTTAGGGGTGGGGTGTAAATTAACACTGGCATCGTAATTCGGTTTGAGATTACCAATGAAACGGTTTTAATGGTTTGGAAAGACTTCCAGCAAACAAAAAATGTCACTATGATCCTCTGAAGGGGTCTCAGAAAGAAGACCACACCCCTCGAAGACGAAAGTGACCTCCTTTCTTGATAAGACAGTGGTAAGGAGGAAACGCGCCATATTTTAAACAAGACCTCTTCAAGATACATTTTCTTACTCTTTTTCTATTCTAGAGGCAGTTTATTATTGTAAACATCTTAAAATTTACTGTCACGAGACTTTTTGGTACACTGGATATAATGATGCGAAGAAAAGCCATCATCTTTTATGACCCCTTCAGAGGAACACATTGATATTTTTTCGTTTGCTGGAGTCTTTCCAACCATTTCAAAACCGTTCATTGGTAATATGAAACCGAATTTACTAGGTGGTTATAGGGAGGCGAAAAAATGTTGAATTATATGTTCCATCCCCTCTGTCGTTGGCGCGCTTGCCTTTAATAATCTCTCCGCCTTGGAAAAGGAACGAGAAAGTATATTCATTGATTTCTTTTCAAATAGTTTGTAATTTTCCAATAATAAACGGAGTTAGGACATCATTTTAGAAAGACCCCTTCAACGTAAAATGTATGCGTTATAGTGTATGTTGCAATACTTTTGAGTAGGGAGGGTATACATGCTACGGTACGGCAAAAGTAGCCAACAAATCCAGAGTGACATCATATATTCTTAATTGTATGCTAAGGAGCCAGCAACTAACAGGCATAAGTTAAGAAAAAATGACATTGTGAGTATTGTGAGAATTATGGTACATGGTGATAAAGACAGCCTAAATTAGGGGTACTATGTGATACTCACCCTCAGCAAGGCCCTATAAATTAGTTAATTTGTGTTTATTTTACGTCTGTGCTAGTTTTATCCCGGGATAAAACTTGCAGAAACAGCTATAGGGGCTAGGAGCTATCTATTCAAACAGTGAACGGCGCGACTCGGGTGGCATGCATCGGTCACGCATGGTCAGCTCCAGACCAGTGCACGTGCGATAGGATTGGTTGGCAAGAACTCAATTTTTTTCTTAACTTATGCCTGTTAGTTGCTGGATCCCTTTAAACGCAGACTGTCCTGTACAGTATGGCAAGAACTATGGGTCCCTTTAAACGCAGACTGTCCTGTACAGTATGGCAAGAACTATTAAATTCCGTAACAGATGAAAAAAGGATAAGCCAGTGATACATCATATTACTCTTCAACTTAATTTTAGTTTTTTGTTTTTTTTTATTAATATGTGTGCCTGTACCACATGCACCATATATACCATGGGCATGTATGTACGGTACATGTGTATAACATGAGCACGCACGCAAAAATAGTGTAAATACATGTGCTGTACGTATAGACTATAAAATATAATACTCTGCATACAAGCATGTGTTCATAAGCTTAACATTATATTCATATGAAGAACTGTAAAAAAAATGTAGATTACGAATAAAAGTTTCAAAGGCTTTATAACCGGTTGGATTTTCTTACAAGTGACAGCAATATCTTGATTTTTTTTATCATTACCTAATAATAATTTCAAAGTAACTTGATTTCCAACGCCAAGTTGGATTTAATCATATTAATCATAAAATTATATGTTATTGTGTACTAAACCCTTGTGATCCTCTTCATCGTAAATATTATGGCGGGGAAGAGTGGAAGGATATTTTGCATTTACGGGTTGCTTTAGTATTAACTTTCTGAATAATTAATTACACAAAGAATTATGCCGTTTCCTCGTGTTAAATGATTGTCTACAAAGTAGACAATGAAATTAGCCTTACATAAGCAGAGTAGGACAGATAACAGTTGATACGTTTTAACATCCATTTGAAGGGGAAAGGGGGTTTAACTTTAAACGGTAATTTGAGCCTACAAAGTGGGTAGCCATGATCAAATCAAGGAGGTATTAGAGATAATAATGATAAAATAATAATAGTGAGCTCTTATAGCGCACATTCCACCAAGAAAATGATGCTAATGGCACATAACATAGATACTACAAAAATAATTACTACAAAATTATAGGAACAACAACATGTGAAAATGTGAAGTGTGAAGAAAAACATAAACATAAACATTAACGGAAATATAAGGGAAAGGTGTATAGTGGATATTAAACGGGTGTTATGCTAGATGAAAGAGGTAGGTTTCCAGATTTAATTTGAATGGAATTACAAGAAGTCAATTTTCTTTGAATGATGTTGAAGCCGCCACTCGGAAATCGGAAATATGTATGCGCTAAACGAGATCACACCAGTGTGATGGCCAAGTGGATAGAGCGTCCTCCTCACAATCGGAAGGTCGTGGGTTCGAGCCCCGGCCGGGTCATATCAAAGATTTTTTTTAAATGGTACCTTCTGCTTTCTAGCCAGGCGCTCGGCATTCTTGAATAGAGAAGGGTAATAATTGCATTTATGTTATGCAGGGCCCGCTGGTAGATCAGTCTATTTGATTGAAGTGGCCTCCCTGGGTAAATAAAACTTATTATTTATTATTATTTATTCATTATCTATTCATTATTTATTCATTATTTATTCTTTATTTATTCATTATTTATTCATTATTTATTCATTATTTATTCATTATTTATTCATTATTATCGTCCATTATCGTCCATTATCGTCCATTATCGTCCATTATCATTATTATTATTATCATCATCATCATCATCATCATCAGGTGGCCAGACAATAGCATTCCGGGTGAGTGTATAATTACTAGTCACTTTCAAAGGAAGAAATGTTTTTTGTAATGATAATTTGTTTTCGATGTACCCAATTACACAATCTTCAGATTCAGGGACATGCGAAAAGAAAATCGATAAAAATTAATGACATATAGCTGAAAATTACTCAATCAGGCACGCCTGGGCACTCTTTTAACATAGTTTATCAAAGAACACTATATATTTGAAGATCAGTGTATCTCAAACTAATTTGTCGGAATCGATCGGAAAAGTGTTAAAATTGGCATAAAAGAAGGGTATGGTTTCCAATATTTTTGACAAAATGAAAATATTACTTTAATTAAAGCTTGCCGACTTATTTCTTAACACCACTAGTTTTCACTTGTTAAGCCAATTCACAGGTCAAAAAATAACCTCGTTTTACCAAGAGACAAGTGAAATATTGGCAAAAACGTTATCACATATCCAACTCATCTTTGGCTCTTCCTAAAAAGTTGGCGGCTTTGAGCTTCGATCATCAAAGACGCCAAAGCACTTGAAGAATTCTTTTGAACTTCCTTATAGAAATCTGGCAGCGGCTTGAATTAATTATTTCTTGTTGGGACTCCATTTGATTTCTAGTACCCCCTTGATCAAATCACGGTTTTTTGTGGGTATATGAGTGTATGGGTATGAATGTGTATGTATTTTTGTCTGTGTGTCTGTATGTCTGTTTGCATGTCTGTATGTGTCTGTGTTTGTGCCTGTCTGTGTGTCTCTGTTTGTCCGTGTCTGTCTGCGTGTCTGTTTGTCCGTGTCCGTCTGCCTGTGTGTCTGTCTGCGTGTCTGTATAGTGCGTCTCAAAAAAATGGTCCAATCGGAAATTATTTTTTTAATATATGAAAATCACATACAACCTAGTTAAGTTGGGTATTGTCATAAAGCTAAAAGAACATACTTTCCAGTACAATTTATTTCATATTATTTGGTTGTGTCAATCCTGAGATTTATTGACTTTTCTGCAATGACGCGAAATCGCGTTTGTCCCAGTATACTGTATGTGCCTTATTTGCATGCAGTTTCTTCATATTGTTTAACAAAGAAACCCCAATGAGAGTGTGAAAAGTACTGTGTAATCGTTCAATTTAGCTGAACGAATAGATTTTTCAGGTATTACTTTTCTAATTTCCTATTACTAGTATCTGAAGTAGAAAGGAGGTACATAACTTTGACAAAAGGGCTAAAATAAATGAGATGTGCAGATCATCATGATGTCAGTGTGACTGCAGTCTGGTGAACAGAAGACATGAACATGTGCAATATCATTTCAATGCCGAGCAAGGGTTACTTGTACTTGATTTTTTATTTACTAGATAATCAGAAATAAACATATTGAAGGAAAAATAGCATTTGTTATTTGTTTTATTATTGATTTTTATCATTCAATTTGTATGAGTTCTGCAAGTAACAATACCACCAATTCAGTTGTCATTGTGACAAATACACAAAAGTGGGACAAACGTGATTTTGTCTGAATGCACAAAAGTAATCATAACTTTTGAATTATACAAACAAATTGAATGGGACTAAGTTTATCAGAGAGGAAATTTATTCTGCTCTAATACGATACCAAATACACATACCTTTTGAGAAAATTACATACCTTAAATATTTTTTCCCGATTGGACCATTTTTTTAGACACACTGTATGTGTTTGTGTACAGGTCTGTGTCTCTGTTCATGCGCGTATGTAATACCCAGACCCTCCTCCAATTTATCGCCAGTCAACAATTGCCACACCTTTTACACAAATAGAAAGAGATGTTAATCATGCTTTCTTTCATTAAAAAAATGGCACTCCTTTTTTAGGCAAAAATGCCAAATTTTCTCACCTTGCGAGGGGACCCCCTCCCAGACCTTCCCCAATTTATCGCAAATCAACACTTGCCACACCTTTTGCACAAACAAAAAGAGATGTCAATTATGTGTTCTTTCATTATAAAATGGCCGCTGGAAACACACATTTTTAAGGCAAATATGTCAAATTTTCTCACAATGGGAGTGAGAGCCCCTCCCAGACTCTCCCCAGTTCATCTTCAATCAACATTCACCACAATTGTTTCACAAAAAAATGTCAATTATGCATTCTTTCATAAAAACAATGACCGCTGAAAACACACATTTTTAAGGTGAAAATGTCAAATTGTCTCACCCCGGGAGAGGAGCCCCGTACCAGACCCTCCCCAATTCATCACAAATCAACAATTCCCAATTTCCCACACCCTTTTGCACTCCAGCAAAATACAAGATTTATGTTACTTCAATTGGAGATCAAAATATAAATGTTGGAACGTACGCATTAAAACGGTGGGTGCTTAGATTTACATGTACGATCGGAAACACTTGGTAGGGTGCAATCGCCGCCCCCCCCCCCGAAAACAAATGGATTCCTCGGTTTACACAGTTCGAACAACCGTTACAGTCGGCATTTTCATATTTGTCAGTCGGCAAATCGACCATGTACATCCCCACCCCCATTCAAAATGGTCTAGTGACGCCCCTGGACACAGGCTCACATACAGACACACACAAACATGCACAGACACCTACATACAATATACAAACACGCAAACAGTCACACGCAGACACCCAGACACACAGAGATGCGCCCACCTACACCTATACTACCAAGAAACAGAAACTCTGACATACACACAGAAACAGATACATAAATAGATACATAGAGAACATTTAGACAAACACATTCAGACACATATATGCACAAAACACACGCATACAGACACAGAACAGACACATGTACCACAGACATGTACAGACACTTACAAACGCATACATTACACAAACACACGCAGACACACAGGCACACACAGAGACGCACACATCCCCGACACGTAGTCCCATATACTCGCACCTAGGCCCACTAACACACAGGCACACGCACAGAAACATACAAAGACACATACACAGAAACACATAAACAAACAAACACATTCAAACAGCCCTCTTTGTAATCAATATGTGATCAATAAAAAGATGTCACGTATTGATTACAAAGGGGCAAGATTGGTCACATTGACGGCAAGATTACAAAGAGGACGAGATAGAAACGATAATAGAATAATTACATACAAACGGTAATTCAGTCAATACAAACGGTAATTCAGTCATTACAAACGGTAATTCAATCATTACATACAACGGCAATTCAATCATGACATACTAACATCAATTCAATGACATACAAACGGCAATTCAATGACAAACAAAATGACAATTTTGTCCATATACAAACGACAATTCAGTCATTACATACAAACGCAATTAAGTCATACAGACGCAATTCAGTCATTACATACAAACAGTAATTCAGTCATTGCATACAAACAGTAATTCAGTCATTGCATACAAACAGTAATTCAGCCATTACATAAAATCAGTAATTCAATCATTACAAACGGTAATTCAATGAATATAAACGGTAAATCGTTCATTACAAACGGTAATTTAATCCAAGATTAATTACAAAAAGGGCAAGATTACAAACGGTCACAGAAAATCATTACAAACGGTAATCATTACCAACGGTCATATGTAATCATTCTAAATGGTCATAATCATTACAGACGGTCACACGGTCATAATCATTACAATCAATACAAACGTTGAATAAATTATTGAAAATGATTAAATAAAATTATTTAATACATTTATGTAGTATTAAACTCATAACAAATGCAAATGTTTGTCTGCATGTGTACTTGATTTTTTTCAGACAATCATTGCAGCAAAATTAGATTTATAACGGTGACACAATGTAAATGTACCCCATTTAATATTCATACTTGTTCCAACACAAATTATTCGACAATTTATTTAACAAAACCATTTGTAGCAATGGCTCGGACAAACATTTGACGACACATGTGCGACAAAATGTCATTTGACAGATTCATTCCACTGAATAAACAAAGAGACGAGTGATATGTGAAACTGATTCTGCAAGCATGTCTTGTCATACACCAACGACACAGTAAATGTTATTTGACACACAATTCATTCGACGGATAACATTGACAATGAATTCAACAAAAATACAAACATGTCAAAATTAGACAGTATACAAAATATATTCGACAAAAATGTATTGGACAGAATCTTATTTTATTGTTCACAAAAGTTTCAGAAATATGGAAACTCATAAATTAAATATTTTAAATAGAAACAAGAAAATTGTTGAAATTTCCGATTAGAAAACATAAATACACAACCAACTCTTACAACCTCTTGAATTTGCGAATACATTATAAATATGATTTCAGGTAATACACAAATATCAAACTACATGACCAATCAATCATTTCTAAATTATAAATGAATTGCTTTATTTGTTTATCAACACCATTACATCATCTTTGTTCTGCCTTCCCACAAGGCATTGAAGGATCATTCTTTACAAGAGTGTTCTCTGGACGGTCGGTGTGACACAACAAAGTTTTTACCCTCTGATCATTAAGATTTATTATTAGTAATGACAATGATATATTTACCACAGGTAGCACTGCTGTTTGTTGCAGAAGACAAAAAACCTCTATTCTTGCACTCACATCTTGCTGAGCCGACTGTTTGAGTTCAGCTGCAGTCTGCTGGGCGATATAAGCCCGCGGTTACCATCTTCGAACACTCTACTTAAAGCAGACATAAGTGATCTACAAATAAGGAAAATATGGCAAATGTGGAAAATTGTATTCGATAATGTTTTTCAAAGAGAAACAGAAAACATGGTTGAAATTTCTAATCAAAAACAAGAAAACACTTTAACAACACTTTAACAACACTGTGAAGAATTGGATCCAACTCATGAAAATTTGTTGACTATTGTGAATTTAATGTAAATGATATTTGTATACCATTTCATCATCATTACTGCACCAATTACAAATTTGTACACTGAGCAAAACCCATCAGGCAGGCTTCTTAACTGCTCTCCCTCTGTCAGTCATTGATCTGGGCGGACATACGTTCCCTGATCCTACATTACAGTCAGGAATTAGACTGTTATAGGGTTGGGACTGGCGTTAGGGTTAGGGCCTGGTTAGAGTCCCGGGGGGGGGGGGGGTCACTCGACTTACGACTTGATACCTATGTGCCACATTGAAGTCGAAAATCGGGGGCTCTGGAACTGGCTTGAGTGAAAAATTGGGTCCCCGGAACTGGAGCTTATACTAGAAGACATAAAAATGCTTCGCTTTGGAACTGCACTACCGCAAATTTCTGGCGCGCCGTTGGCGCGCCATGCTTTATAAAAGTACATGCTCTGACCAAAATCAGCGTCGCGAAATCGGAGCGGCCGGGCCAAAATCACTTAAATCAGTATAGCAAAACGAAAGTATGATGATCTGAAACAGCCATTTAGGGATGCATTGGTACGAGGAACGAAACATTTGGGGGTCTCTGGAACTGAGAAAATGAAAATCTTATGTGGATTTTGAAATTGTGATGCTCTGGAACTGAAATTTAGGGTTGAAAATGGGAGTCTCAACCGCGGCACATAATCATACAATATTATCCAAAGAATAACGAATGAGCTCTAGAACCATTAAAAATGGGTTACGATCAAGCATATTGTGGGAGCATGGTAGGCCTACGTAAATGGATGGTGCTGGTGCAGTGCTTCGATTATTGCCTGCTAACTTGCGACTGAGACAGAGAGTGACAAAACACTCACATCAAGGCCATCGGACCAGTGGCAGCGTAGATGTATCACAAAATAAATGCAAAAGTCACGTCAAATAACTGTACCACCTTAGTTCATTAAGAAATAATAGACTGACTTACCCCTTTGATACAAATTAACAGTGTCCTCACATATTTGATACCATTTCGCCCAATATAACCCTTGTTTGCAGCTTTTTTTTTCAAATCACAAGGTAGTAAAAGAAATTCTATGTGTTTACATTCAGAAAAACACCAATGATGAAGAATATGTTGTTGCTTTAAAAAATAGTTTAGAGCCTGTATGTAAGACTTACCATCCACTTCCTTTGTTAAATGCTGAAAACGGTCAACTTCTACAGGTATCGCTACGCCATGAAAATACTGAAACCCGTAATTTGGCTATATATTTTCAGGTGTTCTACAAGTCTTAAGATTTCAGATAATATATAAATAATAACACAAAACATGAACCATTTCTCAATATCCCCCCCCAAAAAAAAATTAAAAAAAACCGGGTGACAATGAAAAAAAGGGGGAAATCCGGAGGTGAACCGAGCTAGACATTTGACTTAGTGCACCTTTTGGAATAGACTTATCCGCGTAGGTTTTTAGCTTAATCAAACTTCTTTTTCAGGCAAAACTTTTTTAAAACTACTTAATCAGTAACTCAATTCGTTTTTTTGACTCAAAATGGCAGCATAGGTTTGTGTTACAAGGTCAATATTTAGGCAGTCTTACATTATTAGTCTTGGAAGAGATGCCACGTGTAGTTCAGCACTTTGTGTTTTTCACGAAACCTCCAGATGAGGGAAGGTCACTCTTTACTAGAGAGAGAGAGATGCAGTGAGCCGAGAGTGAGATCTCAGAGTAATGAGAAAATTGGCCGTTTCATAAATCTGATGAAAGTGTGTTTTAAATCTTTGACCAGTGTATTTCTAACATTTATTTGAATTGCTTTGTTTTATAATCGTTATGTTTCTGGATATAGATAGTTATTTTGTGGCATATTTTCCATGAGCCATTATGCACACTATTACGAATTGGAAGTAAACGAATTATCGACTCTAGCCGCTATAGGCCTAATGGGTAAAAAAAATGTATACTGGCGAAGGCAAAATT
>JZLH01S0503096.1:0-10911 GCA_001188425.1 Eucidaris tribuloides
TCTTTGAATAGTCCAACACCTACATTTGAATTCAAAGTGAATTCAAAAGGGCCCTAAGTCCCATGTTGTTACAATTGAAATTGGGCCCCTTTGGCGAAGTCACTGATTATTTGTATTATGGCTGACAAAGAGTTCCCATTCATCTCTGCCTCTCCAGCCCCAAAGAATACGCCAATATATACCACTCAATCTTGTCTATATTGTGAAAATACGTTGCCCCCTCCCCCAACCTGTAAAGATGATTATATAAGGTGTCTAACCACAAGATAAATGCCCTGCCTCGATAAATGTTCAGGACCAATTATGCCATGTAAATTTTTTGACCGCGCTGTATCACCGACTTTTTACTCTTCACCGTCTGGCGCATCTTTTGACGACCATTTTCGCGGAAATCAAACATACCGATAAACGACGCGTGACTTTTGCACATCATGTAGCACCAAAACTGCTCCAGAAAATGTGATTTTTGATAAAAATCAATGCAAATTTTTTTTTTTTTTTTTAAATTGAATTTCAAATAAATACGATATGTCTCTTTCATGCCTGCATTAATTCATTTCTTGGCATTCATATAACTTTTAAAAATGTCTGCGGATATAATTTTGGCGAAAACACAAGATACCTAACAAAAACAAAAGGCTGAAAAAACAAAGACGATCACATAAGAAAATGTCCAAAAAATAGAACATATAAGAAATTAATTAATAAGCATTTGTAGAAATTGTAAAAAAGTGTTCAAAAATAATATTCAAGTACGCAAAAATCAGCATCTACAAGCTACTACTAAGTGATTAATGGAAAACATGAATTTCAGAATAAATTTGCTTAATTATAAAAATAGAAAATATGTATTTGTGAAAGATCTAAGTACAGCAGTCTTGTAAGATTACATCCAGCTGTAAATGCAGATGCAAATTTTCATGGTGTTGTGCAATCTGACCCGAGATCTGAAGGGCAGCCATAATTCTCCCCCCCCCTACTACATAGACCAGAGTTACGCCTAGTTCTCATTATTTTTGTGACACAAATACTAACCTCAGAAGGTGTTGCTGCTTTGTCTAATTAGAACTTAATCCACTTCTCTTACTTTTGCGTCCTCTTCAGTTGTTTCCAAGGAAGAGGTGTGATTCAACGCTCTTTGCTTTAATTTCTTCTCAAGCTGGGCTATCGGACTGTTTGTCCTGCTGTGTTTGACCTAACTAAATTGTGTAGTCGAAAAGTAAAAAACAACACTTTCATTAGAAATATCTATATAAGGGAAATTTTATATTTACAAGCTTGTCCGCCAAAAAAACAAGAATACTGAGATTGATAAAGATATTTCAATTTCAATGTCTTTAGTAAAAAAATATGTAAAGGAAATGAGTACATATTTGAGAAGCATATTTGCTTTCATTTACATTACCAGTCAACAGCCAAGAACTTTCATACAGCGTGGGTCGAGTAAAGACAATCAGAGGGACACATAATCAGAACCATTTCTCGCCACAAACATCTTGAAATTTTTGGTGTTATGAAACACATATCCTCGTATTGGACGCACATTGAGCAAAAACCTATTTTATTTATTTTCATATGGGTATCATAGCCTTGCGTGTAAACAGGACAAAATGCTCAACAGTTGTCTCAACTGCTCGCTTTAAAAAAATGATAAAAAATAAAGCTTGTTAAGTCCCACCCCTCTCCCCCCCCAAAAAAAAAAAACATTTTGCCATAAGAAATGTAGGTGACATAGCTGCTGAATGATTAAAGAGAATACAACAGTACGGTTTATTACTTAGCAGTAACTACAATCATTTTTTACATCAACATGCTTCAAACCTTCGTGAACAGATGGTATTTCTAAAATGTCACTAACAGGTACAGAGAGAAGAGTAGTTGAAAAGCAACAAAACACTTCGTTTTTGGACATATCTGATTACCAAATCGCCCACACTCGACAAAGTACTAACAACAGAAATCAATACGTGGACTGATGTAATTGTTGCCCATTACACACTAGCAGCAACGGCTTACTCGACCGGTACTCAATACTGCCAGATCATCTGCTTTTATTTTATTTTTTGTCATTCTGCATTTTAATGGCATATGAATATCCCACATTATAATGGCAATGTAATTACTCTCACCTGGAAACCAATGAAAGTAAATTTTGATGAAAGATTTTCAGCATCAACCGTACTGTGTTTCCTTAAACAGATCACAATTTGAATTCTAAACTAATGTTCAGTGTTGTTTTCATGACATCACGAGTATCATTCCAAACTTGAAGAAAAATTGATAAACCAAGTTTATGTGATGAACAAAAACTAGCATTTTGACTTAACACAGCACGCAAGTGTTGTATCATCGAGGTTGGCCTGAGGCCCAATTTTGGTGGCTCACCTTGGTCTGAGCTCAGCTGTACAAACCTTGTGGAAAGCTTGGTTTATGGGGTGGGCCTCAGAAACTTTGTGGCCGTCAAATTCAATATGACAGCACTGATTAAACAGATAGTGATTTTCGCTTTCAAAAAAAATGCTCTTTTCATTTCTGATAACCGTCATCCATTTCAACTTGATCTAAAAAACAGAAATTCCATTTGTGTATAGAAACTGACACAACAAAAACATGGATTTCCAATTTGCAAAAATCAATTCACAATGAATTTTTACATGAAAATTTTGAAAAGTAAAGAACCAGAGAAAAGGACCAAAGAACGGATTTTCTGTTTCAATTTACCAGTAAACGGAAAATCAGTGTCCCTACTGATTCTCTACCTAAAAAGCTGTTGAAAAAACTGCACCGAGTTCAAATTCAGGATCTGAATTCAATGAATGTCTTACTTGTTTTGCAGTGACTCGTTGTCTTTCTTGGACTGCTCTAGCAACAGCTTCTCCTGCTGCTCTGACGCCAAGAGACTGTTGACCTGGTTCCGCAGGTCACTCTCCACTTGGCGGCTGGCCTGAAGATCAGCCTTTAGCTTCTTGACGTCTGATTCCAGTCTGTTGGGAAAGGATGATGATGATAATGATGATGATGATGATGTTAAAAGCTTCACCTTCGACACTTCAAGATTGTGTCATTCATTTGCACGTCAAAAAACACCTAAATGAATGAAATCAGCTGAAATCATATCCAATGTGAAGATTAATATAAATAAACACCTTTCATAGAGACTTGGGGTAAAATATTGAGTTTCGGTGAAAATCTGGACGGTTAAACTTCATCCTTTTTCAAATTACTCAGAAGCAATTTAAAAAAATCAGCGACGTCAAACGTGCACGTGCCGTTCCAAAATTGTCCGATCAGCCGTTAGCCAAAGGTCGTGCGGAGGTTAGCCGTTTAACCAATCAGTGCGCTCCGCTGGTCTTGCGACGATACACATAACCGCGATTCGTAGTTTGAGCAAAATTGAAACTCACGGAAAGAACAACATTCTGGTAACATGTCGTTATTAGTTTTTCTCATAAAACAACTAATTCATGACGTATGGATCTCCAACTTTCAACACACCATTTGTAAGTACTACCGTTTGGTATTGATAATGAAGGGAAGTAATGGACTTGCACATCCCTGACACAATCTTTAAGCCATTGTCTCCTAGATTGTGAAAATCACATAAAGTTAACAAAGGACACATATGGTTCCCGTAGCCAATGGGTTAACATATCCCTGATGCAATTTCGCTTCATAAATTGTACCCCTTAAGGGTCACAGACATGATTGGGAGAAGTAAAAAATGCCTCAAGAACCAAATGAGTTGAAATATATACCAATGTATACACTGACTAGAGTTTACTTTCAGACTAGAAGGATTAGTCTTGAATTTGTTTATTTGAGGAGAAACAAGCATCAATTTACCAGCAGTGAATTAATCTCCTGCCCTGATAGAAATTGATCCCATAGACAGAGCATAGCAAATTTGTCTGTCACACGGTATAATGATGTCAACTCTGGACTACAAAATTTTAACAGTAGAATCCTTGCACAGTTTACTTGATTCTAGAATAGTTTTACTCTAATTAGAGGACTACCCCCAATCATGTTATTTACCTTTAACGTGTAACTAGCGCAATTTTGCGCCACAAATTGTACCCCTTAAAGGGCAGTGACATGATTGGGAGAAGTAAAAGATACCTCCAAGGTTAGTGACATGATTGGGAATGCCTCAAGAACCAAATCAGTTGAATTATATACCAACTATACACCAGCTGGAAGGATTTGTCTGTAATTTGTTTACCTAAGGAGAATCCAGAGTGAACATACAAGTATTGTAATTTCATCGTGCCCAGATAGATACAGAAGCCATAGAGAGCTACACAACAGGTTTGCCTGCCACGAGGTATATTGACATTAGTTATTTTAGAATGAGCCAACGTTTGACTACTAGATTTTCACAGCAATATCCTTGAATAGTTTACTTGATTCTAGAATAGTTTGAGCTTAATTTGAGGACTACCCCCAATCATGTCATTTACTTTTAAGAACCAAATGAGTACACTGGCTAGAGTGTATATTCAAACTGCAAGAATTTGTCTTGATGTTGTTTAAAGGTAAATGTAAAGTTGGTGGTTTATAGTCTTGGATCAGTACCTCTCACGACTTTACCCTCCTTGATCATCGGACCATGTATCACACTGCACAAGTGTGCCCCCCTACATTTTCTGTAGATTATTCTTAGCCCAGCTGCCACTGAGGCACTCAATCCAATTTTGCCTCCAATGGGATTTCTCGTTCTCTACGGTACCCACTTATACTCCTTGGAGAGGGGTATTGCAGATAAAGTGTCTTACAAAAGGACAGACGCCACGGCGGGATTTGAACCGGGGATCTCTAAGTTGAGAAACCTTTGTCTTATCCCTTAAGCCACAACGTCTTGTTTACTTGAGGTGAAAGTGAAACAAGTATTGATTTACCAGTTATTAAATTAATCTGTGGCCCTGGTAGAAACTGACTCATACAAAGATACACAACAAATTTCAACAACACAGCATTTTCTGATAATAATAACAAAGAGGAAATATAGGACTATGAAATTTTGTGTTCCAACTTGAGGTCCATTTTAATCTTATCATTTCCCCCTTTCATGAAAATAATAACCGTCGATGTACTAGTATCTCATCTTACCTGGATATGGTATACTTTGAATCCGACTTGACAGTCTGGTTCGCATTCATGACCCGTGCCAGATCGGCGCTGACGTTGGTATCCTTCTCCTTCTCCTTATATTTCCAGCTTGGAAGCAACGGTTTGGGTTTCTTGATCCCCTGCCCCGACGTCGAGCTATTTCCTTCATCGGGCGACGGGTTCCGCTGGCGTGTCGACGAACCCACGGAGATCTGTTTTAAATTTTTGTTAGCCTGCGTCTGCTCGTTGACCATGTTCTCCTTCATGCCATCGTAGTCGTTCACAGGAGTGCGTGGTGTTCGATGAAGTCGACGACGACAACGAAGGGGTCGTTTTTGTTTCTAAAATATTGGCATCGTGGGGTGGTGGTGGTTGAAGAGTTTTTAGATTGAGAGCTCGCGTTATTAGTTCCAATGTGTTTTTCGAGTCTCTTTCGGTGCACTGCTTTTCTCATTGCCGCCACCACCGACGCTGTCCGACACTGATTGGGTCTTACTACTTTACTGCTCGTGATTCCTTTTTCGGGCAACGCCATTGGCTACCGGCTTCGTCTTGCTTTTTCGTAATAGCTGATGATGTTAAATGGGAGATGAAATACATCATTAATGATAATGGCAGGTTAAAATTCAGAGAAAAATTACAATAAACATGAATTGGAATCAGTTACAAACTTACCAACATACTTAACCTTTACTTACAAAGGAGATTTCAGACTTAGTGTTCAATTTTGTGGATCGCCCCAAAGCAAGTTTGCTCAAAGATTTAGTCGAAAGGGGTAAACTGGAATGGTTGCTCATTGATTTTCACTTTTTGAAAGTACAAAATGATCGTTTTGAACTGCAAGTTTTTCAGAGCTTCATTTTTAGACCTTATCAGAGACACTACTAGTATGGAGGATCATGTAGCTCAGATTTTCAAAGCTGGAAACATATATATTGAATGGCTTTGAGGTGGACACAAGAAAATACTGTGTGACTTATGATAAATATCGGACGAGTCACAGACGAGTCCGATATTTTCATAAGGAGTACAATATTTTTTGTGTCCACCGAAAATAAGCCATCCAATACTATCACTATAATCTAAATCCACTACAAATATCATATTAGAAATTTAACAAAATCCTCTCAAAATCATCGATTCTGCCAATGGCTGCCCACTGAATTTATTCTTTATTTTTCTTAACCATTATCATCAACATCTTTCTCTTTATTGAACAAAACAAGCACATCAGAAGTAACAAAATAATGTGATTCATTAAAAAAAAGGTTAGTCATACGTTAGTAAATTGAAAACTGGAACAACTCGCTAGCCACACACATCAGTTACCCACAGGCAAGTACGAAAGTTCCCGGACGCGTACAGCATTTTTCCTCAGCGTACGACATTTTCCGATGTACCCTCTTGTCTAACCACAGTGCGTATATGCGCATTCCTTTGCGTGCGGATGCGCGTTAGTATCACGGTGCATAAAACCCCTATTTAGATAATAATATTAAATGATGTCTGTAACAATAAACAACAAGAACAAATAAAGGTGTCAGAAGTTTAACGTAAATCATGCTCGTAGTCATGGTAACATCAATAACAAACAAACCTTTGGGTTTTTCGGCCGGTGTAATAGCTACCCCGTTGGCCTGCTGTTGATCTGGTGGTAATGCCTGCTGCAGTAGCTGCATGTAAAACTCGTTCTCTTTTTGAACTTCTTTCTGCTTTCTCAGCCTCATGCGATAGCCCACGTAACTCTTGAAGTTGAAGCCAAGTGTTACTACCGGATAGCCAATACTGTGATAAAGGATGAGAATGAGGATAGTCTGGTGTTAACAAGATGATTACATGAGCATGAGCACATGGTTTGAGTGAAAAGGCTGCTGATAATTATTATCCACATAATCAACCAGGGGGGTGTTGCACAAAGAATTAACGTTGAACTTACAGGCAGGGTGTCTCTTTTCCATGCCTAAAAATCAACATTTTGTAAATACACTGGTGTATAGAAGAAAATGTTACCGAAGAACATTTAGCAAATTATAGGAGCTAAAACTCAAGTTTAGTGGATTTAAAGTGAATGGTAGACATTGATATGAACTATTGTCTTGTAGAGATAAAAATTCCTAGCAAAGAACATGCACTACGCAAACTGTTGGTTTTGGGGACCTTTATTCAAAGTCTAGGTAATTACTGATCTTCAGATTTCACAGACATGTCCTTCATACATAGCCTAGGGGGATGAGTAATGATTACTCTGCTGTGGGATGGGTGCAAATGAAATTCCCTACCTTTAAATCTTAAGAGTGACTTACAATTTCTGCAAGCCATCATACATTCAGAACAAATTTCAAATTTCAGACTTCTATATGTGCATTAAGTCTGATTATTCTACATTGCTATAAAGCCATAGGTTAAAGCACAAATTTAGTTTAGGCGATTTTTTTTATTTGAAAGCTTTATGCCCAAAGCTCATATCACAACAATAACAGATTCTGAATGTCTTTATTTTTTGTAAAATTAATTAATGAAAAGTCGTCGGGGGGGGTGGGGGGGGACCCCTGAGATTTTCGACTATATTATACATTATAGCATCCAAAGTGTTAATAAGGTGTTAAGGTTATCTGAATTATACCTCATCAGAAAGATCAGAGTCTGATCTTTCTGGATTCCCCCACCCCACCCGAGATCTTGGCCATCAACGCAAAGACTTTATGAGGCCTTTTCCCTGATCAAATTTCTCTGAACTCTGAACCCAGAGCTGAGTTACAGATTGGAAACATATTGGATAAACTGCCTGGTCCGAAGCCCTGTTCCAATTCCCACCCTTAAGTGACACGCCCCTTTCTACTCACCAATGGGCAGCAAACGGTCGACAGAGGTCGAGATGGAACGGTACGACAGACCGCAGACCTCTTAGCCTGAATGACGCCTCAATGTACACGAACAGCAGCCACAGTGCTACAGTCGGCAGGCATATTCCACGATCTACACGTTGGATAAAAAAGGTGTGAACAGTTACAGATAGACTGAAGTATTATTTGACGATAAAAATCTTCTTCAGAGTTCCTGATTCTGTTGGTTTCCCAGTGAAAGCATATTATATTTGCATTATAATATGAGAAATTGGAAAATACACAGTAATTCATGTCAAATGTAAAAAATAGTTGTAGAATTGGCAGATTAAACAGGTGAATTGTTTGTCACTACCCCTAGCATTGTAATATTCACAATTAAAATTGTACCACATATATATTTCTGTGTTAGTACTTTGTACTCAAGGTGACTTGTATAGAGGTTTTGTTAAAAAACACATTTTATGTTGTGGTTCAACTACTATCTTCTGTACTATAGTGACATTTTCAGAATACCATCTGTTCATAGATGGTTTCAAAACAGCTGATGTTAAAATTATGTTGTTCTGCAAGTACCAATCTTATCTTGAAGTGGTACATTGAAACCAATTCAGAATTTATAACTCAATTATTACCAATACTCACTGCCAAATTGTGAAATCATTTTATTTCCCAACATTATACTACTTACAGTACTAGAGATAAACGGTAACTCACTTCTACCACTATGAGTGAGTTTTAAGACTGCAACTTTAAAAGTATGAAATGTACTATTTGATACATGCATCAAATGAGAATGAAAACATTTATTAACTTGTTACTCAGAACAGACGCACTTCAGAATTGAGAAGAAATTTAAAGAGAAGCAGAAATTGTTAGCTTCCACCATTGTGAACATTAATTTGTGAAGCTTGATATGAAGCCATAGATGGCTACTTGACATCAGCTGTAGTAATGAAATGTAATTTGTTTCAAATCAACAAATCGTTGTGGCGCTGGCAGGAGGGCATTAGCATGTGCTCTAAGCGGAAGGGCACCAATAGCAATATTCTTATTTAATACTTGCACTTACAAGACTCACAGAAGGTCCTAAAAAGATCAAAATAGCTTTGATTTGGAGAAATTGTAAACTTTAACTGAAATTATACACTGAACATGTTCTAAGCAGATGTAAGCAAATGTAATTCAATACTAATTCTAAATCCATTTAATTCTATTGTTATTCTTCACAAATTATTGATTAAAGTTGTAAATAAATTCTAGGGGGTAATCAGAATTGTAGCTGTAATTAAGACAAATACCAGTCTGAACACTCAGTCTGTCTACAGTAGTTTTCTGCCATGGGAGATAAAAAGTTAAGAACAACTTGATAATAAAAATAAGTTCCAATTTAGACAAAGAGGAAAGTATAATTGATGTTTGGCTAATATCTCTAAAACATAACGTTCGACATTATGTACAGAAAATAATAAGATCAATCACAGGTGAAACTGCTGAATTTTGTGCAACAGCGGAACTTTCTATTTCGCACACTTCGGGCAGGTCGGTATATTTCCCTGTCATAATCTTATTTCCCACCCAATCGTCTGGGAAATATAAATTTCTCCCATTGACTTTGTACATGAAGAGGCAATTTTATATCAGATGGTGTCCGGGGAATATGATAAAAAGTGGGAAATATGCCAAACCTGACTTCCGGACACACTAGAAACACTGTGAAGTGGATAAAGATCATTTAATGAACAGGTCCTGCACCAAATTATGATGGGAAATTGTGCAGAAACTGCAAAAACTGAGATCAATGGTAAGGCGATATACTGTACATAATATAATTTTTTTCTCTCTGTTTCAAAATTCAAATTTGTTTGAAATGAAAACAAAAATATACTTCTTTTCCTGATACACACTCTGTAAATACATGTTGATTTCTAGAAATATATATTGCTTGTCATGTTGTGGATAGAACTTCATGTCAGACTTTACTCTCCTTGTTATCTTGATTAATTGGCGGTGGACATCATTCGATCAAAGAGGGAAAACAGAAATGTACAGAATGGTATTGCGGCATCGTTGAAGAACAAAAACACATTGTATTCACTAAAGAGTGATGCATGTCCATGTGCAGTAGGTCTATGCTCTTAAAACACCTTTTACTGGTATTTTTGGAGGGTTCTCCACCCCTTGTTATCTTGATAAACTGGCAGTGGAAGTCAAGATCAAAGAGGAAAACTATGCAGAGTATGTTTGAGGCATCATTGAAGTACAAAAGCGCGATGAATTTATTAAAGGTATTGGCTAACATTTACCACAGTTACAAAAATCTGAGCTACAGTGTACATGATTCCCCATGCTACCATTGTCTTTGATAAGGTCTAAAAATGAAGCCCTGAAAAAATTGTATTTCAAAATGATTATTAAGTGCTTTAAAAAAGTGAAAAATCTTAAGTTGATCGGTTTCACCTGCCCATTTTCTCCCATAAACTTACTGTGTGTAAACATACGCTATTTAAACTCGCCCAGAGTTTTGTTTATTCATGCATAACTTGCCATTGGCAGTGTAACTTTCCAAACTTTTTTATTCTCTAGGGTGTTTATTTGTCCATATGAACACTACTATGTAGTTCAGATATCAAAATTTGACAATTTTTTAAATTGAAGCTCCACACTGTTAGCATATCAATTTAAAACGTAACACATGTCAATGTGCACATTGTGCAGCAGGTCTATGCTCTTAAACACCTTTTAATGCTATTTTTGGAGGGTTCCCCACCCCTTATAGAGTGGCAGTGCACGTCATTCGATCAAAGAGGGAAAGTATAACATGCACAGAATGTTTTTAAATATAATTAAGTACAAAACCGTGATGAATTCATTAAAGAGTGATGGTTTCCATGTATAGTAGGTCTATGCTCTTAACTCTTAACGTGCAAGGGAAATTACAGCTCTATAGACATACAGT
>JZLH01S0503118.1:4767-15540 GCA_001188425.1 Eucidaris tribuloides
CGATTATTCAACTTCTGCGACTTTGGCTTATGCAGAGTTGACTGTAATGTTATAAATTGATCATCCTGTGATCTTACATTAAATCAGAAATAGAAAGTGGCCAACAAGTCTCAACTTGTTTTGGGTTCAGGTAATTTTTGCAGTCTGTCTGACAAACATAACATTAGATTTAGTCGATCTAAAGTTCCTTTAGGCTATAGCATATACTCAATTACTCTACATGTATAAAATCGGCATTTTTGTAGTCAGTATGCTTTTGTACTCCATGCATTTACAATGTAGTCAGCATTACGGGGGATTTTAGCCAACCGTGGGTTGTACGGGATACATGTACCTATAGGGAAAGTGAAGTATGTATTATAAGGTACCAATGAAACAATCAGATTTCAGGGTTAAAAGGTCAAAGGTCGAAGGTCACAAGGATTCATACTTAGTGTCTTTACCACGATAACATGAGAACAGCTTATCGGATATTGATGTAACTGGGGTGAAGTACATGTAAGTGTTATAAGGTACCAATGAACTGATCATATTTTGGGGTTAAAGGGTCAAAGGTCACGAGGACCCATACGTAATATCTTTACCACGATAACTTGAGAACAGCTTATTGGATATTGATGTAATTTGGGTGAAGTATGTATTAGGGGCATAAATGAAATTTCAGGGTTGAACGGTAAAAGGTTACGATGCCCCATACATCCAAAGTTTGGAATTGGACGGGGGTGCGGAGGCATACCCCATCGGCTGCGCGCAACCGAATTGCTCTAGTTTATTCATGTTTCCTCAGTGTTAACGATTTGTTGAAAACATTATTGACAATGAATAATATAAGTGATAGAGATGGGAAGAAAATTTTCTTCCTTATTTTGTGAAAGGGGGGATCTGATTTAAGGTGATGAATCACTCAAAGTATGTTTTTTTTTCGTGATAAGATTATTATTAAAGAATTGTGTGTAAATTCTGAAAATGTATGAATACATACAACAAGCCAGAAGAAAGCACCACTAAAACAAACACTTTTCACCTACATATAACATGTAATTTTTGTTCTTTGTGCATTGCAGGTCATACAACTACTTCTATCATCACATTGGCAAGACTTAAGAAGCTTCAAGACTGACAGTGCAATTTGCCATCTATCAACATCAAAAAGAAAATGATTTGCTGGTATTGTACAGAAAATAAATTTAAGGTGGTTTTCATGTAAAGATTAGACTAGATTCTCATAACAAAATCATTGAGACCGGTAATATTTGCTTATGACATCAAAAATATTTGAACAGGGGCTGCGCCAGGGTAAAATCATATGGAGGGCGAATACCAAAGGAAGGGGGGGGGGGGAAGGTGGATCAAAAAGGTCCAAAATGCCAAAATTTTGTGAATACCCTGGTGATTTTCTGATTTTTTATTCTATTTTGGAGCTAAAAGGTCAATGATTAACACGTTGGAGACAAAGTAAGAGTGAACTTGTGTTGGGGACTATAGAAAATGTGTGTTATAGTGAAATCAAATCGTCTCCAGCAGGTTAAAGGTAACGGCCTCCTGTATGTCTGACCAGAATCATATCATGTTATCTTAAACAGTTATATGAATATGAAAAGTGGGGAAATACCGGGTGTAATTCCTGGTAAATACCATCCGGAAATAAAAGGCCATCTGATTAATATGGCAAAAGCATGAAATATGATTAAAAAGTCAATATTCACAACTTTTTCTTTAATTTAATGAGAAGAATTTGGTAAAAAATGTCTACATAGCTAAACATTTCTAAATTCATGTATTCAATTCTTTAATTTATCCATATATGAGCCATATTTGGTAGATTTAGAAGTGTTATATTCACTCCACGATAATACATGTAGCTTGGTAATCAACTAGGACCAAGCAAGAAATTCTCTATGTCAATTATCTGTATTCTTTCCATTTATAAGACAGTATTCCAGACTGAGTAGTATACTTGACAAGAACAAAAGTTTTTATTGACCTGTTGCAGATGATTTGATTTCACTACAACATGCATTTTCCATACATCACAACACGAGTTAAATCGTACTTAGTCTCCACTAGTTAACTTGTACAGTTCAGTTGTCTATACTTTAGCCCTGTGGTACATGTGTGTGTGTGTGTAGGTTTCTGGCTGAAGGAAGTGATTGGATAGACCTGTTGAATTGTCAATATTCATATTTGGCTTAAAGACACTATATAACACTGTGGAAGTCCTGTTTAAAACATTGTCAAACTTTGCTATCTGACATATCTGACAGTGTTTGATTGGACAAATAAACACCCTAGAACACACAAATTTGGACAGTTATGCTGTCACTAGTACAATATGTGCAGATGCAAATTGGCACATTAATTTTATATCGGGCGATAGGAAATTCTGCAACACGGCAGTCTATGGAGAAAAGCTGGAATGGTCTCTCAATGATTTTCACTTTTTTAAAGCACTTAATGATTGCTTTACACTGCAATTATTTCAGGGCTTCATTTTTAGACTGTATCAAAGACACTAGTAGCATGGGGAATCATGTAGCTCAGATTTTTTAAACTGGAAATATTGTTATACAGTGCCTTTAAATAATAATGAAAAACAATTATAAATAAAACTTGCGAAGGTAAAATTTTAAAGGCCAGAGCTCATTAAATTAATGTCATAGCTGGGATTTTTGGGGGGCTTTGAAATTTTGTAGGTGGCACCAAATCCTAAGTCAAATTTTTTTTCCGATCACGCCAGCTACCGAAAACTCTCTCGGGGGGGGGGGGGGGAGGAGGGGGAGGGGGGCATTAAATGTGTGGAAAAGGTTTGTCTGACTGAAAAAGNGGTTTCCATTCAATAAATATACGTATTAAAGCCCTAAGTTTATTTTTGGTGTATTTTTTTTGTTATTTGAAAGCTTCGTGCCCAAAGTCATAACCCTGCAATAATGATTTCTGAATGCTTTAAGGTTTTTTTTTTAATTAGTGATGAAAAATCTCAAGGGACCACCGAGATTTATCGGATAGTATATTTACATTATAGCCCATCGAAGGGTTGAAAGCTTCAGGTTGACATGTGTTATACTCGTCTGAAAGAGCGGCTGTGCTCTTTCAGATTGAGTTTATAACTCATACAACTTCTATTTTGTCTTTAGTATTTTTGTAGATTAGATTAATGAAAGAGTTTTAAAAGTTAAATTGAGGGTAACACATCGTAACTTGAAGCCTTTTTAACCCTCTGATGCTATAATATAAAATATATGGTCAAAACTCTTGGCGTTTCCCCCCCCCCCCCCCCCCCCCCCTCCTGGATTTTTCATTAACTAATTTTTGGGCATAAAGCTTTCAAATAACAAAAAATCCCCCAAACTAAACTTCCGCTTTAAGGCAATTTGTATGTATTCAAGGGAGACTATGCTTTGCGTTGTTGTTTTTTTATTATTAGGATTTTGGTAGTCTATAAAGATGTATGTTTGTACATTAGCATTACTGCTGTTATCTGCATTTAAATTTGTATTCAGTTTGTAATAAAAATTGCACTGTATATACTTTGATACAAAAAAATAAATAAAGAATACATTTCTATATTGTGTACCCCCAAAATGACTAGAATCCATCAAAAAACATAAACAAGAGAAGGTCCCAAAGTCTCTAGATTGAACTAGTCTGGATAAAAGCAAATTTAACCAAATTATTATCTGTAATTAGGTTATTTGCATAACAAGAAAAGGAAAGGTCAAATAGCAAAATAAATATCATTGTGCTTGTTCCTTGTGAAATTTCCCACATTTTGATACCAAGGTCGATATACTTCGGACGAATGAAGAAATAGCTACTGGTTTCCATTTGATAACTTTATTAATGTTCAACAGATTTCAGGTGTGTTATGAAGGTATGTGACTCCAGTGTACAGTCATAGTTTGAGTTTGAAGTGTGTGGCTTATAGGTAAAAGGCCCTAGTTCAATAAATGCCGAATTAGCTATTAAAGGTTAGTGATATGATTGGGAACACTTGAAAATGCCTCAAGAACCAAATGAGTTGAAATATATACCAACTATACACTACCAGGAGAGGATCTCCCACCTGGGAGGATTTGTCTGTAATTTGTTTACTTAAAGAGAATCAAGCATAAACATAGGAGTGTCTTACTTTTTTCCGGGGACGATAAAAATAAGCCCAATAGAGAGCCGCACAGCACGTTTTCGTGCTACGGGTGATATTAACATTGTCTACTCAAGAATGAGTCAACGTTTGACTACAAGATTTTCACCAGAGAATGCTTGCATAATTTACTTGATTCTAGAGTACTTTCAGCCCAAGTTGAGGACTACCCCCAATCATGTCATTTACCTTTAACTGGTTTGTGTTCAATAACTTAGATGTACATGTGAGCAGTGTTCCACAGATTTTCAAGTGATTTGGTATGAAGCTCAAATTACAGCTTAGATTTGATATTAGAGTAGATAGATAACAGGTCAAAGGTCATACCTGATAAAAGGCAAAAAAAGTTTCTGAACTGGTCTCTGTACATTAATTTCAAATTTTTGATTACCCTATTAAGTTTCCAGATCATAGACTATGTGTGTATATGCTTTCAAATTGTATCCAGAGAGGGAAGCTACACTTTGCAGAGTACTTGTAAGATTTTTATACAAATTTTTATTCTGTACAATAGAAAATAGCACCCAGAAAAATAGTTATGTATGGGCATTTGTAAAGCATATTCAAAGACAGAGAATGTAAGCTTCTTTTGTATGTGTAATGATTTGTGACTAACTTGGATGGTAAATGCAACATGTATAGTGACCATTGTTAAATTGGGTCAAGGTCACATAAGCAGGTCAAGGTCAAATGTTAAGATACTAGGGCGAACCTTGTTTTTATAAAAATAGATGACAGAATTTAATCAAACTTGGAAAAATCAGCAATAGGTGTATGGCAAGGGGATGCAAAATTTTCCAACTGGTTCATTTAGCTATGTTGGTGCCTAGATGTCAGGCTCCAAGGGCCAAATCTATACATATAGCTGATTTTTTTTTCTATGGTTACCATAGAGAGTTTGCGAGAACTCAGGTGAGTGTTGTGCCCCCAGGGCTCTTATTTCTCATGCTGATTGAATTCCTGATGATGATGGTCATAAAAATGATAATAATCTGTACAACTTATAATAATGGAATATATTTGAAATAATATGTTAGTTAAAGAAGTATGTTATTACATGTATATGAAATGTAAACTGCTCAGTTAACAATATCATCATGTTTAAATTATGGACACTTCAAACATTGGATATGTATGTGTTATGATTCGTACGATAAGACATGAAATAAAAAAAATGCATACAATTTTAACATTGATATACAGCATTTAGTCCCTGTTTTTCATTTTAGTTCTGTTTACAAAACTATTCTTTTCATTTATCCAGTGGTGTACATTCGTTGTGAGGGTTAGGGGGACGGGTGGGGGGGGGGGATGGGGAATGATCATTTTCACCGTAAAGGTTAAACAGACATACAATAAAAAAAAAAACATATTGATCGAAAAATGTGATTAGGTACATGTACAACTAGTAACATGTTCACTCCACAGTGAATAATTACTAGATAATTTTGATGCTTGAAACTATCCCACAATTAGCCTTGCATGGTCATTATTCAATACAGGTATTGCTAATTAATGAGTGAGTCCGTTTGAGGCTATAACTTTTAGGGAACATGTATATATGTTTTTGTGTGAGTGTGTGTGTTTATGTGTGTGCATGCGTGTGGGTGTGTGCGTGTGGGTATGTGCATGTGTGTGTATGTTTGTGTGTGTGTGTGTGTGTGTGTGTGTGTGTGTGTGTGTGTGTGTGTGTGTGTGTGTGTGTGTGTGTGTGTGTGTGTGTGTGTGTGTGTGTGTGTGTGTGTGTGTGTGTGTGTGTGTGTGTGTGTGTGTGTGTGTGATGGTGTGTGTGTGTGTGTGTGTGTGTGTGTGTGTGCATGTGTGTGTCCCTGATGTGGGTTTGTGCGTTTGTGTGCGTGTATGTGTTCGAGACAAAGCAAACCTAGACCTAGAAACAGGCAGTATTCAGGAAGAATTGCTCATGCACAATTACTGATAAGAAAAGCCAGTATCCATGCATGTACATGTACATACAAATGAGTAGTAGATACCACTGACTACTATTTCCAGTAAACAATACTGATTTTGTCGATCGCCCAAATCTATATACTAGGTGTTAAAAATAATATTTGAAAATTAATAACACAAAAACTGCTAAAGAGATTCTACTGGCATTGAGTATATATATAGTTACAGCATAATAGTGAACATTTTTGTTTTAGGTGGTTTGAAGACGATGTCAATAATCATGTAATTCATGCTTTTGAAAAAAAGTTACCTTTCAGATTTTGCTCAATATCCAATCCCCTGTACAAAATTAAAACTGTACGGAAATCGAATGGTGTGTGTGAGGGTGTGTGTTTTGTCCCCACACAATAGCATTAGACAATGGCTATGGATAGTGAATAAAGTCAAGCAGGCTACTTACTTACTGTAAATCAAACATGATCCTATTGGGGAAGGGGCGCCGGGGCGCCGGGGGCGGAGGGGGTCAACAACAACATTTTTAAACTGCCAATTTTTTTCCGAGCAAAATTACAAACCCAAATAGAATCCCATAAGCGGGTTGGAGGGCAGGAGGTTGACGATGACCACAGCATTTTTGTCAATTGGTATTCATCTTTTAATAACATTGCCCGCCCCCCCCCATTTCCCCGGGTTATTACTATTACCACTACTACTGCTACTGCCTGCTGCTACTCCTACTACTTCCACACTACTACTACTACTACTACTACTACTACTACTAACTACTACCACTACTACTCTCACTTCTACTATTAGACTTATTATTGCTACAACTGCTACTACTACTACTACTACAACAATACTACGACTATTACTACACTACTATTGCTACTAGTAGTAGTAGGACTACTACTACTAATACTACTACTACTACTACTACAACTACTACTACTACTAACTACTACTACTCCTCCTCCTAGCTACTACTCCTACTACTACCGCACTACTAATACTAATACTACAGCTGCTACCGCTACTACTACTACTACTATTACTATTAACTACTACAGCTACTACTGCTACTACTATTACACTACTATACTACTACTCTACTACTAACTATACTTACTACTACTACTACTGACTACTACTACTACTACTACTATATCTACTGACTTGACTCATATTCGGATTAATTTCACAATTTCTACTACTCCTACTGAAGTTTAATTTACACGAGACATAAATGTATAAAAAAAAAAATGTGGAGTCATTGGGAGCCTATTACTGTCCAGAATTATTTGGGATTCTAGTATTGTATACACGTCATTCCTGAGTACGATCGATATTTCGATTCATCTTTATAGACCGTTTCTGGATACACTGAATTATCAATTGCGGCCATCATGAATTGGTAAATTCAAATAGCATCCTTACACCCTCGCCTAGCTCTTGTGACATCAATTTTGAAATATTCGATTACAGGATTTTCTTTCACACATAATAACGTCGACACGCCGTAAGTTGATTAGCAGTCCTTGTAATATAAAAGCTAACAACAATAACACTGCAGCATTTAAAATGTGTCGCAATTGTAGCAGTAGCAGCGACTACTTGTCTGCTAACTACTACTACTACACTACTACTACTTACGACTACTAAGCTACTACTACTAGTAGTAGTAGTAGTAGTAGTAGTAGTAGTAGTAGTAGTAGGAGTAGGAGTAGGAGTAGGAGTAGTAGTAGTAGTAGTAGTAGTAGTAGTAGTAGTAGTAGTAGTAGTAGTAGTAGTAGTAGTATAGTAGTACCCGTATAGTACTTTTTTTCTTTGGTAGAAGGTTTTTCTGCTACCATGGCTAATGATATGTTTAATCATAATTTATTTCCTATCTGAGAAAATAATTTTTCTTATCAATATTTTATTTACAGATTAAAATGGCAGACAAGCTGATCCTAGCACAGAACATGTCCCATTTGAATTACAGACTCCGCTACAATCCACCGGGAGACGGGTCTTGTTTTTTTCACGCGGTGAAAGACCAGTTAAGACGATTAGGAATCAAAGATTTCTCAGCAAACGCCTTGCAACTCAGAAAGTCAGTCCTAGATTACATTGATGAATTGGTATGTATAATTTTCCATTTGCTTCACTAGTATAAACATTTTCATTTGAACTGCAAACCTTGAAGAAAAAAACAATCTCAAGAGTGTCACGCGAGTCACGCATCAGTGCTGTATGTCGGACAAGTCAGAAACCAGAGTATAGATCAAAAACTGAGAAAATAAGTGAAGGTGATTGCTTTATCTGATTTCATTAGGTAAGCTTTTCCAGTTAGTTTGTTAAAAAATTGATAATTTGTTCAAATGCTTGTCATATTATCCCAGAACGCCTATTCCATTATGAAAACACTCATGAAATATGTCACACGAGTCACAGATAATAATTTAAGTCTTTAAATGCTAATAGCAGCTATAATAAGTGACTGTGTCACGCGAGTCACATTTTGTTTGGGCCGTTTCTCACAACAATGGAAATTTGGCACAATGTAACTTATGCAAGAATTGAGCTAGAATAATCAGTTTCTAGTTCAGCCAAACTAACTGAAATCACATTTGTAGTTTGATAGGAAAATCAGTTTGAATGAATTACTGTCACAATTTGTCTCTTCTTTCCTGTCACGCGAGTCACGTCAAAGAAATTGTAATGTTACAAAAAAAACACATTGTTTATTGACCAATCATTTTAGAACTAAAACATGAATCGCCAATGCCTTGACTCAAAAACATGTTAAATTTGGTTTGAATGAAGTCAGTTTGTTAATAATAAGACATTGAAACTTGAAATTTTATTCAAATTTCACGCGAGTCACTATGGAATGGCTGATAGAAAAGACGTGTTTTCTAGGCATGGTATATACGCGTACATATTTCAATGTTACATTATGGGTAGTAAAGGCAACAAAAAAATGACCGAGTGTTATGATGCCGATGGATATTATTCAAACATATGCGTAAAATATATCAAATTTTCATCCCGTTTGAAATGAATTAGTCGAGGATGGACTTTGATTTGAACCATGTTGCATCGGCCGCCATTTTCGTTTTATTCTCAACTAATTTTGTGTATTAACTTACATACAACTTATCTTCAAATATACAGAAATACATGTACCAGACATGTCAACATCTAAGACATCCGCTGATGTGCCATCAGTAGATTCAGGACTATCAGAAGCGAATGAAGAACTTCCAACGAAGACATTGCCTTCACCGCCATCAGCATTAAAGACCACACGTACTCCAGGTGAAAATGCTCGGACAATAAATTCTCACAATTATAAGAAGCTATATGTCAGACAAAAAAAGAAAATTGCTAAACTGAAATGTGCAATGAAAAAATTTAAAAAACCAAAGAGTAATTACAAAAATCCAGTGAATGATGCAATTGAAGTAATGAAATGTTATATAAAAGAACCAGCTCTATCATTGTTTACCATGCAACTGAGAAACCTGAAGCCGAAAAACACTAGAAGATGGTGTATAAAAGACAAAACATTAGCCATTTCTTTGTACCATACTAGTCCTAAGTGCTATAAGTTATTACGAAAAATATTGATATTACCATCAAAACAGTCAATTTGTAGGTGGATGTCTCATGTAAAAATACAACCGGGTTTTTCTGAATATATTTTTGAAGTTTTAAAGAGAAAAGTACTTTCAATGCCACAAAAATCAAAATATTGTGCAATAGTTTTCGATGAAATGAGCCTAAAAAGTAGGTTATCATATGATGTAGCCGAAGATTTCATTGACGGGTTCGAAAACATTGATATGTCATCTAATAATAAAATTGCATCGGAGGCTATAGTTTTTTTGGTTCGAGGTCTCCATACTAGTTGGAAACAACCTTTAGGGTATTTTCTTTCGGCGAATGGTTTACCTGGTATTCAACTAGAAAAAATTGTATTAGAATGTCTTAGAAAGATTACTGAAATTGGTCTTATTCCGAAAATTATTGTCTGTGATCAGGGATCGAATAACCGTTTATTGTTTTCAAAATTAGGTATTACGACTTCTAAACCATATTTCGATTTTTGTGGCAATCAAATTTTTGGTGCTTACGATGTTCCACATTTGCTTAAAAGCACTCGGAACAATTTACATAAATACGATATAAAATATGGAAATAAAGTAGCAAAGTGGACACATATTTTACAGTTTTTTGAAAAAGATCAAACATTAAAAATAAGGCTCGCACCAAAACTATCAAAAAAACATGTAAATCTAAATTCTTTCAGTAAAATGAGGGTATATCTGGCTGCACAGATTTTGAGCCGGACAGTCGCTGCTGGAATATATACCCATACATCCCTGGGTGAAATGCCAGGTGATTCAATACACACAGCAGAATTTGTTGAAAAAGTTGATAACATGTTTGATTCCCTTAATTCAAGATTTTCCAAAGCAAAAAGAGACTTAAGAAGACCTGTTACAGCTCAATCATGTCATGTTAAATTTTGGGAAGAGTGTATAACATGGGTTCAATCATGGAAAGTTCAAACTAAGGCAAAAATATGGTTTGTTGATGGGTGGATTTTAACTCTTAAAAGTGCTATTTCTTTATGGAATTTTCTATCAAAATCTGCAGGGTTTAAATTTCTGTTTATGAATAGGATTAATCAAGATTGTTTAGAAAATCTTTTTGCACAAATTAGAAATAAGGGT
>JZLH01S0503118.1:16380-32094 GCA_001188425.1 Eucidaris tribuloides
TGGGAGGGAGAGGTGGATGAGCTTTTTTGTCAATTGTAATTTTTTCAATAATGAACAATTTAGGGTTACTCTTCAATATTCTGCTATGGTGATCGGCTATATTATATTTGCATAATACTATCTATTTACTATAATGTCTATTATAAATTATTCTCAATTCTTACTATAGATTTATGTAAATTGTATATAATATATCAATACTAGATATATACTGATAATATTGCTACTAGTAGTGTAGGATACTATTACGAGATATCTACTACTATACTAATCCAATACTCTATATACCTCTATATTATTACTCTCCTCTATGTATATCATATAATACTAATACAGTGATACGCTATATTTATCGTTATCTATTATATTACTGTACTATCCCTACTTACTATATACTATCCTCTTACTATATATACTATATTAATCCTTTATACTTACTATATACTAAGTACTACTACTACTATCATCTTATAATCCCATTTCTACGTATTCTATGAGTTTTAATTTACAGACCTACATGCGTATAAAAAAACTGGACGTCAATTTGGATACTTAACTGTCCCGAATTATTTTGAGTTATCTATTTGCTTAAAGTCATCTGGTAGATCGATTTGATCATTTTCACGTTTCTGGATCTGCATTCTAAATTGCGCATCCATGGATTGGCTAAGATTACAAATGATCCTTAAACGTTACACAGTTGCTCATGTGACTATCCAATTGAACAGATTCAGATCCAAAGATTTCTTTATCAATATACACGTTAGACAGGTTACTTGATTAAGCTTGTTATAAAATTACAATACACTAACATTAAATGCTGTCGCTTGTAGCACAGTGCCCGATTATAGGCTAACTCATATCATATATACTATATATATAGCCTTTATTAATCTGTAGTAGTGTGGTCCCGATAGCAGTAGTATGTAGTATGGGTAGTCGTTGTATGTAGTAGTGATGTTCAGTGTCGAGTTGTTCAGTCAGTGTAGTAGTCGTTAGTAGTAGTTGTCAGTGGTGTAGAGGGGGGGGTGCTTGTACTAAGAGCTCTGGGCGAGGGCGCTCTGTGCGGTGACGCGTAACACACCAGCATTTTTTACCCCGGTCGTTTTGGTGGGAATGTCTTTATGTTTTTTATTTACTTATCTATTCGCTCTTTATTTTTCATCATACAGGGTAGGACATTTAGGTCTAGCTGATTTACAACCGTGGTGTATATACATAATTATTAATATGGGAATATTGACATGGTTACGAAGAACGAAATGAAATTACGTACATTGATATATACAATGACGAAAGTATCCTGAACTTTTAAATTATACATATTAGTAAAGCATACATTTCAAGAACCGAGGATGCAAGGCGTATGTTTATCAACAAAATCGATGGGGTTCGGCAATATGTGCGGAGGGACTGCGGTCAATTTATTTTTTAGTATTGTAATGCGCGGTTCTGAAGATGGTGTTACATCATTGAGGGTTAGAGGGTTTTCGCTATGAGAAGTGGCATTTTTTTTTTTGCCGATTTTTAGCGATGAAATAGGGAACATATCTCTGTGTAAAACAGTAATATTTCAACTCTGATCTGTGTTAAGATTTTTATGTTCCAAAAACCAGGTCCCTGGTTTAGGATTTTTTGGCAAAGTAGCGATTAGAGCGGACGTCCGTACAACTGGCCAGTACCCCCCCACCGGAGTGTTAGTAGTTGTAGTAGTTAGTGTAGTAGTGTAGTACAATAGTAGTAGGTAGGAGAGTAGGGCGTCAGGAGTTAGGAGTAGGAGATAGTAGTTAGTAGTAGTAAGTATCGTCGATGTAGAGTAGTTGTAGTGAGTAGTGTCTATAGTCAGTACCTGTATAGTCTTTTCTTTCTTTATGGTAGAAAGGTTTTTCTAATGTTCCTGGTATGATATGTTTAATCATAATTTTTTCTATCTGTAGAAATAAATTTTTCTTTCAATATTTTATTTAGAGATTAATATGGAGACAAGCTTGATCCTAGCACGAACATGTTCCATTTTGATTTACGGACTCCGCTACAATCACGGAGACGGGTTCTTGTTTTTTTCACGAGCGTGAAAGACAGTTAAGAACGATTAGGATTCAGATTTCTCGCAAACTGCTTGCAACTCAGAAAGTCAGTTGATGTACATTGATGAATTTGGTATTATAACTCTCTTAATTTGCTTCTTTTAGTTACATTTTAATTTGACTGCAAACATGAGAAAAAATTTCAGGAGTGTACGCGAGATCACGCTCAGTAGCTGTATGTGGAACAAGTCAAAAAGAGCTCAATCGATCAAACTGAGAATAAGTGAACGGTATTGCTTTATATGATTTTTTACCTGGTAAGCGTTTTCAGTTAAGTTTGTTTTAAAAATGATTAGTTTGTTAATGCTTGTTTTATCCAGACGATCTTCCATTTCGAAAATCATGGAAATATTCTGTCACACGAGTACACGCTAATAATTTAAGTCTTTATGCTACGGAGCTTATAATAATGTGATGTGTCACGCGAGTCATTTTGTCTTTGGGCGTTTTCACACATGGGAATTTGGCCATGTACTCTTATGGCAGAATGTTGAGCTAGGATAATCAGTTTCTAGTTTACGCCAACTACTGAATCACATGTGTAGTTGTTTGATGGAAAATCAGTTTGATCGAATTACTGTCACAATTTGTTCTTTATTTCTGTCAGGATTATTAGTCGTCAAAGATCGTCAATGTTGCACTATAAATAACACATTGATCTTTCATTATTTGGACGCATCATGTTTATGTATTAAAACTATGATATGTACGCTCATCTGCTTTGCATCTCAAAAACTGTCTTAAATTGAGTTGATGATGTTCAGTTTGTTATAATTTAAGAGCATTTGGATCAATCTTGATTTTTTATTATCAAAGTTCACGGTAGGTCTACTATGTGAATGGCTGATAGAAAATGTGATATCTACTCTTTTCATCTCATTGTCTAGGCATAGGTTATTATCGTGTACAGTTATTTCATGTTATATTGGGTCTAGTAAGGTGACTCGAGATGTTTATGATGCCGTAGTGGATTATTCAATTATGGTGTAAATTCTATTCTAAATTTCTCCCGTTTGAAATGATTTAGTCGATGTGATTGGATCTTTTGATTTGAACCTTATTGTTGCATTTCGCGCCATTTTTCGTTCTTGATTTTCACTATATTTTGTGTATATTATCTTCATAAACTTATCTCTTCACTATACGTATATTACATTGTACAGGGATCATGTTCATACTATTTATAGACATCCGCTGATGGGCCTCAGTAGATTCAGGTTCTATTCAGAAGGCGAATGTAAAGAACCTTCCAACGAAGAATTGCCTATCACCGCTATGCTATTAAGCCACATTATCAGGTTGAAAATGCTCGGACAAATAAAATTCTACCATTAGTAAGAAGCTATATGTAGACATAAAAAGAAGAATTGCTGAACTGAGAATGTGCAATGGAAAATTTAAAAACAAGAGTAATTACACAAATAGTGAATGATTGCCATTGAAGATGAAAATGTATATATATTTAAAGACCAGCTGCTTTCTTGATTTACCCATGGCCAGCTAGAGAAACTGAAGCCGAAAACACTAGAAGATGGTGTATAAAGACAAAACATTAGCTCATTTCTTCCTTGCTTACCATTAATAGTCTAAGCTGCTATACAGGTCTATTTACTTGATATAAATTATTTTTGATTATTTCCATCATATAACAAGTCAATTTGTGTAGGTTGTGGACTGTTCTTCATGTATAATTATCAATACTGGTGGTTTTGTTCTAGAATATATTTTATTGAAGTTTTATAATGTAGAGAATGATCTTTTCAATTCTGCCAGCTAATTTCAAACATATTGCTGCATAGTTTTCCGATGAAATGAGGCTAAACAAGTAGTGTTTATCATATGATGTTAGCCTGAAGATATTTTCATTGGTAGGGTTCTAAAAATTATGATTAATGTTCATCTATGATCCATTGCATCGAGAGTGCTATAGTTTTTTTGTTCGACCGGCTCATCACTAGTGGAAAACTTAGCGGTATTTTCTTTTCGGCGCAATGGTTATTACCTGGTATTCAACTAGACAAAACTTGTATTAGATGTCTTAGAAATATTACTGAAATCGTTCTCTCATTCCGAAAAATTAATTGTCTGTGCATCAGGGATCGAATAAAGTTTTTGTTTATTCCATTAGGTATTAGACTTCTAACACCATATTTTTCGATTTGTGTGGCAATTCAATTTTTGTGCTATACGATGTTCAATGTTGTGCGTTTTAATAGCACTCGGAACATTTACATAACTACGATATAAATATGGGAAATAAGTTAGGGCAAATCGTGGAACATATTTTACAGTTTTTTGCAAGATCAAACATTAAATTAAGGCTCGCACCAAACTGATCAAACAAACATGTAATTAATTCTTTTTCAAGTAATATGAGGGTTATATCTGAGATGCACAATTTTTGAGACCGGAAGTCGCTGCTGGGCAATTACTTATACAATATATCTGGGATGAAATTTGCCAGGTGATTCAATACGCACAGCAGAAGAATTTTGTTGATAAAGTTGATACCATGTTTTGATTTCCCTTAACTTCAAGATTTTCCAAAAGCAAAAGTAGACTTAGAAGACCTGTTACAGCTCAATCATTGTCATGTTATATTTTTGGGAAGAGCTCGTAAACATCCGGGTTCAATACATGGAAAGTTCAACTACAGCAACAATAATTGGTTTTCTCTCGGCATGGCGCTGGATTTTACTCTTAAAAGTGCTATTTCTTTATATGGATTTCTCATCAAAATCTTGCAGGGTATTTAAATTTCTGTTCTCATGATAGGATTCATCAAGATTGTTAGACAATCTCTTTTGGCCAAATTTAGAAATAGGGTCGCGAAAGGGGAATAGGGACAATCCTTGTCCCAAAAATTTCAAATATGCATTGAAGGCTCTTATAATTGACATGCTTAAAGTTCCAGTAACAGGGCAAAACTGTAAATTTGATTTTAAAAAATGTTTGTTAAATTTAACTGAGTTTGAATCACAATCAAAGTGCCCAAATTATAACAGTAATAAATGTTCGAATCCTAACCTCAATCATTTCATTTCATGTAACAAGTACTTCTCAACTGTTGAATTGAACGTATTAAATTATATAGGTGGTTATATAATTCGATCAATATGTATAAAACATCCCTGTATTAACTGTTATGAAAAAATTGCATCTCAAGAGACATATGTGGAGAGCCCATGCCAACTGTTCACCAGTTTCAAGGCATGGGAATCCACCGAGTGTGAATTCGGTAATCTTATGGTCCCGACAGACAATTTTTTGAATTTTTTAAAATCTCTTGAGTCACATTTCGTTGCTGCGATGAATAAATTTATGTACCATCCAAATTTGAAATCAAATATTATCCACACATTCAACATGAATTTTTACACAAAGAATTTTAGACTTCTGTTTTGTGAAACAAGTGTATATGATGTAACGATTGACCTTTATGTTCGCATGAGGATTCATTACGCCATCAATTTTTTGAATGCTAATATTAAAGAAAATTATAATAGAAAATCAAGAAAATATATAAAAATTAAACACATTTAAAGCCCAAGTTTAGTTTTGGGGATTTCTTTTATATTTGAAAGCTTTATGCCCAAAGGTCACATCACACCAATAACAGATTCTGATTATCTTTCGTTTTTTATATTAATTAAAGAAAAATCTCGGGAGGACCCCCCCCCCGAGATTTTACGGGGTACCCCGGGCTATTTTCGACTATATTTTACATTATAGCATACAAAGGGATAATACGGTGTTTAAGTTATCCTAATTATACTTCATCAGAAAGAGCAGACTCTGACCTTTCTGATGAAGTATAATTAGGATAACTTAAACACCGTATTAATCCTTTGGATGCTATAATATAAAATATAGTCGAAAATCGCCCGGGATACCCCGAAAAATCTCGTAGGTCCCCACCCCCGAGATTTTTCATTAATTAATATAAAAAAATAAAAGACATGCAGAATCTGTTATTGGTGTGAGGTGACTATTGGGCATAAAGCTTTCAAATAAAAAAATTCCCCAAAACTAAACTTGGATTTTAAAATTCCTTGCTAATAGAAGTCAAGATTCAAAATCTGACCACCTTTTGCCTGAGAAATAAGTGTAAAAAATATTTCACAGAAGAAAAATACACTTTAAAAAAATGAATACTCGTCTGATCCAGAGGAAAAGTTAGGTATTTTGGGGTAACCTAGAACCTCTCGTCTTTCATACATTTTAAGGAAAGAAATCAAATTTCCACCGCCAATTTTGAAATGGTTCTGTATGTACATATTTAGTAATGACTACGGTACATGTTTATAAGAGTTGACTGCATTTAGGTTTGCTTCAAAATTTTATTGCACAGTCTTACATGTGGTAACGGTAACCCGTGGAAATTACCCTCTAATGTCCTCCAAAAGTCTCTTTTCCAAGTAGCACCTCCTGACAGGGAGACATGGGAGGCCTGAATTCCCCCTCATTTTATACAGAATTTAATTAGCTATAAGCAGCATATTAGGATCTCATCGGAAAAAAACATTAAAAAATCCATCCCATCCATTACTTTTGAAAAGTGAGATAAAATCATATTTGTTTTAAAAATTAGTTTAGGAAAATCAATAAAGCTATATGATTCAAACTTTAATCAATTATGCTCCTTATACCACTTACCCGTAAGATTCTAGATTTATGGAAAATGCTTGTTATAGTGAAATGAAATCATCGCCAAACGGATTAACAACCAAATTAATCATACCCCTGTCAGATTTCACCGTTGTGCATTTTTCTCTCCATGATGGACTTATAAATGTTGGACGTAAGTTTGAAACTATTGGATATCCTCTATCGATTACCTCTTTTCTGCATGGTTTCACCTCATAATATATCGACACTAATTAAATTCGTAAAGTCGATTTCGAAATTATTCACATCCCAAGGGAGAAAATAGAAAAACATAATAAACAAAGTCTTTTTGGAGGTTTGTTACTTCCAAACATTAATTTACATCATCATTAGTTGTCAGTTAGTCTCCTCGTGGATATACTAGATGTGTTTTGCCAGTTTGGAAGACACTCCCTTCCCCCGGATGGCCGGATCACCTTCACTTGTATAATATTCACATTCGTTAAATGCTGTAACAGAGAAAAGGGGCAAATCAGTTGAATTTAGGAGGTCAGTGATTCAATCCTTCCCGAGTATTTTGTGATTTTCTTAAAGGCAGTGGATCTCATTTGCAAACATACACTCACAAACCAAGAAATGATAACCCATACCCTTGGCTATTGATGAAAGGCATGTCTATGAAATCTGGGATTAGTAATTAAATGGAATTTGGAAACTTTGAAAAAGAACAACAGCCGTTTAGTGTACATTCTATGGTAGAATTTTAACAAGAAAAAGTTCAAATCAGAATCTAACGGTAACTATAATTCCCCGGGTATAATTCCACTCAAACTGAGTTACTAACTCCAACATTGTGGAGCTTCAAGTTCAAAAAAATTGTCAAATTGTGATTATGAACTACATAGTAGTGTTCAAATGGACAAATAAACACTCTAGATTACGAAAATATGGAAAGTTATGCAGACCCTGGCATGGTATGCATGAATAAGCAATTAGGTACTCCACTCGACTATAAATTACCTAAAATTTACACAAAGTAAGTCAATGGGAGTAAATGGGCAGGTGAATATGGTCAACTTGAGTGCTTGTAGATTTGCAGTCGTTTAAAGTAATAAACCATTATTTTGAAGTACAATTTTCTTAGGGCTCATTTTTAGACGTTACCGTAGACTCCTATAGCATTGAAGATTATGTAGCTCACAATTTTTTTGATTAAAAAAATTCAGAGTTACATGATTCACCATGTTATTGTCTGTGATAGGGTCTAAAAATGAAGTCCTGAAAAAGCAATTGTATTTCAAAATGATTATTTAGTGCTTTAAAAAAGTAAAAACCGTAAATTGGCCGGATTCATCTCCCCATTTCTTCCCATAGACTTACTGTGTGTAGATCTAGGCTAACTTATACTCGCCCCGAATATGTGTTGTTTATTCACTCATATCTTGCCAATGGCAGCCTAAATTGCCCAAAACAATGTATTCTAGGGTGTTTATTTGTCCGTTCAATCACTACTATATAGCTCAGATATAAAAGTTTAACAATTTTATAAATTGAAGCTCCACAATGTTAGCCTGTGGCTTTAAAGTACATGTAATCAGATGACATTTTAGATGCCATTGTATTTACGCAATCTTAATTTTTAGGCATACAAAGAGATACTATGCCTATAAATCTAGGCAGGGTGTGGACCCCTATATGTATATTGTATAGGCCTATACAAAAGTTTAGTCTACAAACATATCTGTCATTACGATAATATAATGTATATTTGGTATTTTAGCAGTCAAATGGTGGTGAAACGTTGAATCTTCACATCTATATTTCCTCATGCGAACATAATCATGTAACATAATCGTAGTTCTCATATTTTAAGAATCAAACCAGTTAAAGCCCAAGTTTAGTTTTGGGATTTTTTTTTTCTCATATTGGAAAGCTTTATGCCCAAAGGTCATATCGCACCAATAACAGAGTCTGAATGTTTTTTGTTCCTTTTCTACAATTAATTAATTAAAAATCTTAGGGGGAACCCTGAGATTTTAGACTATATTACACATTATATAGCATTCAGTGGGTTAATAAGGTGAACAGTTATACCTCAACAGAAAGATCAGAATCTGCTCTTTCTGATGAGGTATAAGTCAGATAACCTTAACACCTAAACACTTTGAATTACAGCTGACAATAATTCATGTGCCGATTTTTATGTGTACATTTTTATTAGAGACAATAACTGTCTGACGGTTTACGTTGTTTGTAACATTATTACAATCAGATTACAACTAAGAGTGATGATCAATTTTGGGTGCAAAATGGCAAAAAATTAATATGGAAATGTAAAAATTTATAAACTTCTGGATATTAATGAAGTCATTGTATTTAGTAGTACGTCATAACATTAATGTGGAAACGAGTTAGTCGATGACCCGAAGTGAGAGACTACTCTTCTCGGCATTTAGAATAGGAACTGGTATCAATATCTGTATCGATATCAATAACGGGAAATTTGTGTGTTTTGCTTATATCTATAGTCTGTATATTAGTGAATTGAATTGAATTTGTTTTTGTATTGTGCAGTATAATTTATGTAAGTAATTTATGTAGGCTACATGTATAATCTATATATGCCAACAAAGTAATTTTCCACTGAGGAAAATAAAAATCATGAATCTCTATAAATCTGAATTTATCTGAGTAACTGTGAAGTTACTAAATATTATTTTCTAGGAATTTCACGATTTTATCAACAAAGCTTTGGTGGATTTTTGCAATATTAAAGCTGACCTAAAATGTTTGCAACATATCCGTCACAGTCAATATTTTGACGTTTGTTAACTTTTTTTAGGGGGGGGGGGATGCACGCACGGTGGTGGCCGTGGAGGTTAACATCTTTCGCGCGGTAATTAAAACTGTTATAGAGAAATAACAATACATACTTATTTACATATGTATATATGTCGTCGGTATAGAACCAGAAGGGCATTAATGCAATACATATTGACAACCAGAAGGGCGATAACTGCATTGATATTGCACCGTAACGCCCTTCTGGTTCTGGTTCTATACCGATATTATGTATTTGCAAGAAATAAAGACTCGGGTATTATAGGCCTTCATGCGCAATTTGGGCGGAGCGGTGATTTGCGTGAACGCATCAACAAATTTCGATTTTCGGGAAACTGCACACAAATTTGTCACCAAAAAAAAAAATCCGGAAGAATTAATAACTACTTTTTACTACATTTATCTTTTTTTGTTAAAATGAAGTGATTATTGGAATTTTTAATTTGTGGTCTTGCGGATTCAGGACTCTTGACAATATGTAACGGCATAACAGTGTATCACGATGTCCGTTCTGCATTATAGTTGAGTCTTTATAGTTCGGATTATTATAAAGTAGGCCTATATGTTTGGTCATACTATACGGACAAGCAAGACTTTTAGTTTTGAGCAAATTGACTTGAGTAATGAACAGTTGAAATTAAGAATAAACAAATTAATGTTTTGTTTTTATTTTCAAAATGATAAACGTGTTTGTATAAATAAGTTAAAATTAGTATTCCATCACAATCACGACAATACGCGATTTGGAGGTGGTGTTAAGCTTTGTTGCATACACGTACGCAGGGGGGTGTTTAGGGTGTTCAAACCCCTTTGGTAAACTGGGGGTGTTTTAGGTGTTAAACCCCCCCCCCCCTTTTGCCAAAAGGGAGTGTTCGAAAAATGTTGAAATTTTTGTTCACCGCTACCCCCCGCTGAGCGACTTTTTGGCGGCTGAGCTGAACCGGATAAAAATTGTGACCTAGGATTTAGAATGAAAAAAAAAATCACTTTGAGGCGGTATGGCTGACAGGGAAAAATTTTGGTCTTCGGATTTGGAATGAAATATTTTTCCCTTTTGGACGGCTGGGCTGACCGGGAAACATTTCAGACCTACGATTTGGCCGCCGATAAACACCCCCCCCCCTTGCAAAATCCTGTGTACGCCTGTGTTTGGTTGTATTATTCCGACGCTGAATTAGTAGAATTATACACCTTAATTCTGCAGTATATTTAATTGCATTGTTATATTAATTACTTTATGGAGATTTGGGAGGGAGAGTGAAATTCATTGCTAGCTTGGCCGTGACTAAAAATAATGGCTGTTGATGTATATATACGTTTTTTTTCTAATTGAGACATGCAATACAGTGCGTCTCCAACATATGGACCAACCAATCATCAAACAAACTAGGTTAGAATGCAGTTAGCAGACCATTGAAAGTAATTTCGTTTCATTTGGTTTTTATACATCCCGAGATATATTGAATTGTCTATACAATGATGAAAAATTGCGTTAAACTCGTTATAATGTAGGCTATGTGATATGCAGGTTCTGCATATTGTTTTCATTATCACTTATTTTAGGGGGGGGGGGATTATACCGAGAGTATGCAAGGATACTGTGTAATCGAAGATTTTTAGTTGAACGAAAAGATTCCTCTGGTTGTACTTTCTGTAGATATTTATTTGCCTTTAAATTGGTGTACTTAGACCTAAAGAATTCAATATTGTATGACTTTCGCTGCAATAAATTTCCTACCATGTTGTGCGAGTGCATGGAGTTCAACTCATTTCAATGGGGAGTAAAGATTATTTTGTATTTCATTTTCCATTCCGGGAAAAATCATTAAAAACACATTGAAAGACAAAATGAATACTTGATATTACTTTTTTTTATCAATTTAAAATGTCGTCTGTATGATCAACAACAATGCCAAATTAGTCACCATAATCATCAACACAACAGTGGGACAAAATTAATGTGATGTTGTCGCACTGAACTAGTTTGGATTTATAATACATGTACTAGATGAGTTTACAGAATATCTATTCTGCTTTTATATGCCAATAAATAGGCCTACAGTTGCCTTGGAGAAAATTAGATATCTTCACCATTGGACCACTTCTTTTAAAGAAAAAAATAGTAATCACGGTCTGGCCCTGTTCACATAATTTGTAAATGTTATAGCGTGTGATTATGCTTCATGGCACATCGTTCTCATGAAAAGTGAATCAATGACTTAAAAGGAGAAAAAACAACCCATTTTAATTGACTATGTTGAAATGAATATTGTTTATTTGACTGTGTTCTGTTGCAATAAATATATTATAATTTAGAATTCCAATTTAACAAAAAAACCCTTCGTCATTGAGTCATCATTGCATTTTCTGTTATTTTAGTGTAACGTTGTTGGTCGTGGTAGTGTTATCGATTGATTGTGAATACAATGTGATTAGTTGTCGAGAGTTAGATGCCCTTGAGTATTTTGTATTGAAAATTCGGTGCCATAAAAAAACAATGCTCGTAAGCGGGAATCCCGGGGGAAGAATGACAACCCACTCTACCACGGAGCAGGCGTAAGAAAGGCAGATTGTCCCTTTTTTCATTATCTTTCAAATCACTACAACAAACGGTACAAAGAGGTGTACAAAATATGAATATATTTCATTCTATACATTCGTTAGAAAAATACTGTAAGGCGATACATAAATGAAAACTTTTCTAACATAATGAACATAAAATACAAAATACTGGCATTCCTGAAGGCGGAATTACTCCACCCCCCCCCCCCGAAATACCAGCCCTTGATATCATTCACAGCAAAATATCTGTCACATAATTATGATAAAGACACTCATCTTAAATGCTATCGTGAAAATTCAGATCAAAGCATTGACGTGCATTGAAAACAAATCTACCTTAAATGTAATATGCACAACCTCTTTGTATTCCTTTGATTTACATTTTTTTAAATAAAAAAAGAGAACAAAACAAATCAGAATTATACACATACACCCACCTTCTAACCCCTCCACCCATTGTCTGATTGTCTGAAACTATGATCGATCTCAAGTAATAATCGATCATGATAATTTATATTGCTAGTATCGCCAGTAGTATCGATATAAGTCATTTGCATATCTGGGTTAATACGCAATTTATGCCAGCATAAATTGCGTATTTCATTTTTGGGATACGCTTAACACGTGCAAAGTCTATGCAGCGCGTATTTCGTGATCCGTCCCGTTGGTGTATGCGCAGCATACGCTAACGCGCTATCGCGCGTAATCGAACGTCGCTGGTTTTGACGTTGCCTCCGGCTCCGGTGCAATCATAATATTTTGAAACCGTGAGTGTATGGGCGATGAGCGCATTTTCTACCTTCATGTAGCAGGGTAGACTGGTAATTTTTATATGATCAGCACGAGAATTCATTGACATTGTCCTGTAATTTTCCTGAAGTTTACATTCACAACGCAAGGAAGCCACTCAGGCACGTCAGGAGGGTCAGGCGGTACGGTACAGTTGCGGGCTGGACACGGGGACCTCGTTGAATTGGGTTGTGGACATCGAACAAGCAGCGGCTGATGAAATCTGACTGAGCTGAGACTTGCACAGTAAAACGCGACAGGGTCAGGGACGGTCAGCAATATGGTTCGCCTAACCAGTCTTCTTCTCGCATTGGCGAAGAGAAATGTACAAGCTCAGATGGAGTATTACTCCAAATTTTCTCCCTCGCCACTCTCGATCAAACAATTCCTGGATTTTGGTAAGTAACGTTAGATATAGCTGGGCCAGGGAAAATTTTCTTTTCGGGGGATACTTTTCAGTTTTCCTGTTTCACTTTCACTGTTTCAGCATGTTCAGTGCTTTCCAGAAATTCTTTGTTCACTATTGGACCCTATGCCTAACGTTAGTGCCCAAAGTTTTCCGCTTTGCAGATTTTCCGCGAAAATCGCGGAAACGGGTAGAAAGCGGAAAATGCAGTTTAAAAAAAAAATGTAAACAGTCATAATGAAAAAAAATCCATAAATAAGGTAGACGCGTTATGATTAATTATAGATCTAGATCTAACCCATACAAAATCCAATCTAACGGATAGGAATTGCTCAGGCTCAGCGTGCATGTGTACTGACTAGTACTGGAAACCTTTTTTCACTATTTTCATGCATTTGAAATAAGAAAAAAGTCATTTCTGAGTTTTCAATGAATTTGAAAATGGTGAAATTTAGAAAGCAGAAGAAAGCAGAATTTGAGGTTTGTAAAGCAGAAGGCAGAATGTTAGATTAGAAAGCAGAAAACTTTGGGCACTACAATATGCCTGTCACCGTGGTCATGGTGGTGGGGCTCTTTTACACGTTTCGCGCGCGCTCCCATGTGTTGTTTTCCCTGAGCAGCACGTAGTCACTCACGAGAGCTCTCCATGATTCCTTATGAAAGTACTAATGGCCCCCTGATGGCCTGATATTTGGACAGAACTTTCTCCTAGATCTACAAATTTTAATTTCCACGCACAAATATAAAAAACATCTTGACTTACCTTATTAATCACAAGTTGCTGGTTTGTCGTCCACAAGTCACAAAAATAGAATAAAAATGTGACCACGATACCGAAATCCGGCGGTAGATTAAAAAGCACCTCAGCCAGCGTGCAGCAAATTTCTGGTCGTGGTGGCATTACTTTTATGGTTTCAGACAACCCGGCCTACCGACAGCCCGACCCACAGAGAACCCGGCCGCGCTTGGCCAACATATCGGACGGCTTGGCATACCAAACCCTGGTAGGCCAAGCCGTCCGAACAGGGGGGCCGAACAGTCTGTACTGGCAAGCCGAGTTGGTGTAAGCCAGGTTGTCTGTGAGCCGGGTTGTCTGGATAACATTATTATTGCGCCACAGACTGGCGGAGTAAGTGCATGTCGTGCGATGGTTTGTTCGTTAAACAGGCACTTAAATGAAAACGAACGTAGATGGCGTTATTCCACTGTAGACCGAGTCAGTTGATAAGGCAATCACTGTCCACGGACGACTTGGACAAATCTATGTGAGGTGTGTGACGTCACATAAAAATTTTCGACGAAGCTCTCGCGGTAAGTTTTTCCGACTCTTGTTAATTTTCTTCCTTTTTTTTCTTTTTGTAGATTATTAATGCTAACGACATGTCTGACAATTAGTAGGGTCCATGGTATTATCTTGATAATTGTCAATCTGAAACAGACTGAATGTTTCTTACGGGCTCTGTGGAACCGTTAATGTTTCTTATTAAAACTGCGATCCGAAACGGCAAGGGGCAATATAGCATCTTTTGCTCTATATTCCCCTTGTATGGGTGGGCGTATGTACATGTAGATCTAAGTGTTTGTGAAAGAGTTTTACTTCAATCTCAGTCATAATGTTTACAGTGTAACTTACAACATCAGAATTTACTTTGTCATATATAATTTTCAAATCATATTTTCACTCGGATGCAAAAAAAGTCGTAAACTTGATCTGCAATCTGTAAAAACATTGATTTTCTTTCGAAATTCGTCGGTTTTGATCTTACACGAGCGATCCCGTAGCATGTACATTGGACAGGTACAATTGCACAAGTACCAGCACACATGTACAGCACACATGTACAGCACACATGTAATGTTACTTGTGAGTACTACATCTAAAACAGATTCCTGTACACAATTGATGATTCTACAAGATGCCATTGCAGTGATGCAAACTAGGTGCTCACGCACTCATGTTTCTGAACGAAGTTAGTGACCATCTTATTTTGTGGGGTATTGCCTTGGTTGCTAACTTCCTTCAGAGCTGAGTGTGTGTGTGTGCTGTTGCTTTTGGCGTGTAGATCTGTATCAAAATTCCATCAAATGAGTGAGAATCAGAGAGACTGAGTGTGTGATAATTTGTGAGTTGAAAGGTTTTTTTTACCATAATTAATGATTATGAACATCATATTTGTGTGGTTCCCTACTTTCCATTTTTGCCCCATTTTGCAAGCCAAACTACTGCTGTAAAATTTCACATTTAAACACTTCTCCTTGACTGTCACAAATGGTTGTGACAGTCAAATTTGTTGTGACTGTGTAAATGGCCATTTCCACACAAGGGCCAGAAGTTCCAGAACAATTAGAGTTACACGTACAAGGGCTCGCCCATAACTTTTTTCCTGGTGGCCAACTGGGCCATCCGAGTATGATTTTTTT
>JZLH01S0503118.1:39194-50223 GCA_001188425.1 Eucidaris tribuloides
ATTTTTATTTTTATTTTTTTACTAGATTTTAAATAAAGTGTAGTACATGTACAGTTGCTCATGTCAGGGACGGATGTCCCTTCTGTCCTGCTAGATTTCATTTACCAAAATAAAAAGTAAAAAGTTTACTTCATTGCTATTTGAAACCCCATGTTTTTTCTTAACTGTCAATGAATCATTATCTTTTGATTAGCCTTGCACAATCCAAACTTCCATTTCTTATCCAACTGCCAAATTGAAAATCCACTACATTTGCTTTTACAGTTAGTGTTCTGTACGTGCTCACAACAAATTACAAATACAAAGTCTCAAAGTCTCTTATTGTATGCAAAATTATATGATGGAATGGTCAAGGACAACCTATATTTTTTTCCTCCATCTATATTATTTTAGCTGTCCCTGTTTCAGTGGCATTTCCTCTAGAGCAACCCTTTTCACTTGACCTACATAGTACAAAAGGCTTCAGATAAAAATACTATGTGGAAAATTCACTGTGCATCCAATGTATGTACAATTTGTATTGCAGACCTGCTCATTAAGACATTGTTTTCAGAATAACCTTCAAAGTCTTTCAAAACCCCTGTCATGTTCAGCACCAACCTCCAATCATTTTCTACATGATATTTTGGCTTCATGGTCATTGCTTATTGTGCAAATGTTTGGATTGTAATGGAAGTGTGTGAACCTATCTCAGTCTGATTTCTACATGTACATGTAGCGTCTACTTGTGGGTCTACAATGTCAAGCGTGCCAACTGTCCATATTTTCCAAACTCAGTCTGTATTTTTGGCAAAAGGTATATTATCAGGCAGCATTTTATTGGTTTTATCCATATTTTGGATCATGTCCCTATTTATGCAAATTGGTCTACAGTAGGCCTACCATTTAGCCTAATTCATAGGATATTTCGGAATGTTCCTACGGTATTTTTCTAATTTTCTCCCATTTTGCCCTTTTTCTCAGGTTTAAAGGTTGGCAGGTATGCCCTGTACCAGGGTTGGGTTTCTTCCGGAAAAAACTAGTTTTTTCCGGGACGGCGGAAAAAAATGGAAGAAACCCCTTTTTCCGGTTTTTACCGGAAAAAACTGGGAAAAAATGAAAAAAACCTCCAAACAATATTTCCGGGCCCAATAAATAATATGAAATGCAGTGATTTTATGAGAATTAGTATACATTACAACAAATATAACTGCCAACAACTTATTTAACAGACAACAAGAAAAAAAAACCCTACTTGCCACAATCAAAAGAAATAATCACAAGAAATAATTATTTTGAAATAAAATAATTATCCTTCCAAACGATCTCTAATAAAGGGCACATACATGGAAGCAGTGTATACTAGTATGTACATCAGCTAGCATGGATCTTTTTCATGTAAAGTATTGCATATATATTTCATTTTCATTTCATATTTATTCTCATTCCATTGTAAACATAATTACAAAATAAATTTTATATGTACACAAATAACATAAATACGAACATACACACACAAGAAAGGGGGTAACACATGCTATAACTATTTGGTGAAGTGGTATAATATTAAATATAAAAGAATACAATGAATGAGGGAACTTATATTGAAGCATATAAATGCTTGTTAAAATTATAAGCCCCATTAACTGTTTGTTTATAACTGGACTATTATTACTGTGTTACTAATAAAACATATAAGTGACAAAAACATAAAACAAATAAGGAAAAATAAAAATAAAATAAAACAACAAAATCAGGAAACAACATAGTATAAGGTCATCGGAGATACACATATAGACTGTGCTAGGATTAGTGGTTGCAAAATTCCCGGAATTTTCACATGTGGAAACTTTCATGGGGAGAATTTTCGGACAATTCTTCCGGAAATATTGGAATTTTTGGCAACTTTCAGAAATCTTGTGTTCTTATTTTCATACATTTAGCATTTGGGTGTAAAAATGCAACAATTATTCATCTACTATCAGAAATATCATGATATCAAATCAGTTACTCTAGTCTTTAACACAAAGAAGAAAGGTGAAGTCAAACAGTGATTTATGTTTGTTTATTAACAGTTCTTGAGTCCATACTTTGCTGTTGTTTACAACATATCAGTGCATCCAACCAAACATCTAATGTACGCACCAGCCTGATGCACTCTTACATGTACTCAAACTTCATGAACGAGTAGCAATAAGATGGACAAGTCCACTCAATGAAATACACATTTTAGTGGAATTTTTCACTTCATGTAGATGCACTGCATACATGTACATTTACAGTACAATGTGGGATCAGATAATGTCATTCACAGTGTACATCTCTTCCACGCGTGTGTAATGTGTGCAGTCTCTCATTTGAGCTGATCAAAGGCTCAGGCAAGCCAAAACAGAGATAAAAACTATTTCATTCATGTGAAGAAGTGCTATACAACACATTACTGATGAAATTTTCCCAAAATAAAATAATTTTCCATTTAATTTGCTAAATATGAAAATTCCCAAAATTCCCAAAATTTACAGCCCATTGAAAATTCCCGAAACTTTCCATGGAAAGTTTCCAACCCTTTGCAACCCTACCTAGGATACCTATGCGTGTGCACGCACTCACACACAGGCGTATGCAGACTTGCAGAGACACATACATACACACAGACATGCAAGCGCGCACACATATAATATTCGAGCAAGCTGGTCGGTCACGAGTGATGTGCATTTCTTCCACGTTATATGCATAAGAAAGATATGGGGGTTATAATACTGAAAAAGTATCTTGCAAGAAAAAGAAAACTGTATGTATGAAGGTGTCAGATAGTGTCGAGCCAGTGTTATTCAGCATTGTATGCACTAATAAGAAATTTCTTAAGTCTGCTTTTGAAACTGACATAACTTTGTATGTCTTTAACCCTTTAGCCACCTGAACGCCCGAAAACCGCCCCTTCTTATTACTTCCTAGACCGCCCGAAACCGGGCCCGTCCGTAAAATGTGCTTTTAGTGTCCATTGTACACCGCCACATGTAGTCCCTGAAACGCCCAAAACCGCCCCGGTCTTATATACTCCGAAACCGCCCGAAACCGCCGTCCGTAAAATTGCCGCTCTAGTATACATTGTGGCCTGTCTTTTGTGCACCGTTGAGGGGCATATTGCTGTACCTTTCCAGGGAAGCCATTAAGCCATTATCTGCAGAGTCTTCAGTGACTAAAGGAGTTATACTGAGATGGCAGAGAATTCCAGTATTTAGGTCATGAAAGTGAAAATGGTTGGTGGCAATATGTCCTAAACTCTTTTCTTATTTTATTCATTTGTTTATTATTCAGCATCATTGGTTATATAATTATATTTTCTAAAAAGCAAACTGCACATCTTTGTGCATCACTTTGCTATGGTTAACTATCTATAGTTTGCTTTTATATTTACAGCACAAGTTTAGATTTGGGTTATTTTTTTTTTATATTTGAAGGTTTTATGGCCCAAGGTCAATATCACACCAATACAGATTCTGTAATGTCTTTAAGTTGTTTTTTTTTTTAAATTAATATTAACGGTAATGACAAATATTAGGGGGGGGGGGAGGGACCCGACGATTTTGGACTATATTTTACAATTGCCAGCATCCAAAGGGTAAATAAGCGTTAAGTTATCTGGACATTATACCTGCATCAGAAGAGCAGACTCTGATCTTTCCGATCACCTTATTAACTCTTTTTGGATGCTATATGTCAATTTATATCAGAATCATGTGGGGGAGGTCCCTCTCACCTCCCCACCCCCCCCCCCCCGAGATTTTTTATTTCAGCATACATTGAGAGTGCTGTTGCGCCACAACCATAACTGTATCGACTGATAATTTATGGTTGGCCATCATAGCATTCTCTTAAAAACTTCTGACAAAATGGTGACCATTTAAGTGTCTTTGCCACAACAGCTTACACCAGGGAAAAAAATACACGGGAGGTTGGGCAATTAATCGCCCTGAAAATGGCAAAAAAAGAGCCCCCGTAAATTGCCATAGGATTTTATACAACAGAGTATCTGGAACATGAAAAGTAATCCCCGAAAAGAAAATATTATTTTTTTCCCTGCCTTACACAAGGCTAATTGTTTGACAATTTTTCTCCATGCTATAAACTGAGATGTATACATTACAGCACAATCAGTTGAGTAGTTACCGTAGTTGCATGTGACCATGAATAGGGGGGAATCAACAAACTATGGTTAGAAGTTCATAACCAAAACAAGGGAGAACAAAAAAACAAAGAGCTGTCCTGTTTTATTATAGTTATGATAATTTATAAAATGAAAATCTTGAATAAATAACGAAAAAATAAACGCTGAGGAGGGTTTTCCGTTTCTTCCGAAAAAGTGGAAAAAACGGTAAAAATCGGCGGAAAAAAACGCCTGCGGAAGAAACTGCCAACCCTGCCCTGTACACTAGCCACATGTTTAATACACTGGTAATTTTTGTGCCCCTGATATGTACTGTAGAAGTTATTTGTATTTTGTAATTTATTCAAAGTACAGTGTTAGTGTAGTATAATGTACCATTATGGACATTGATGGTCAGTGCACTGTTGGAGCTCAGTATGGTGTCATTGTGTAAATTACTAAATATAGATCTATATAAATGTCTACCTTCATTTCTAGTTCAAAGTTTACAATATTACTGTTGAGAAGGGTACAAAGTAGCCCCTCAACCGTGTACACACACATGAACTTAGCACGTGGAACGGAATTTTCCTCTGAACCTGAGTCATCAATTACAGTAACTCACACAACTGTGCACTTTAAAAAAACAACATACATTTGCTCAAAAATTTTTGTATAGCCTACAGTCCATTGTATTTATATGCCAAAGCTTCATAGGACTTGCAAAGTAATAGAAAATAATTAAATCACATGTACAGTTAAATCTGAACTGAATATTGATTTGCCACCAACTACAGAACAAGTGAAGTACCTGTATGAGGAAAGGATGCAGAGAGCAGTAATCAGTAAACTTCCCCTAATTTTTGTTTTCCCTTTTGATTCACGGAAAATAACCAGTATAACTTAGTGCATTTCACATCTGGGCTTGCAACCTGTGTTATTGAGTGCTATACTGTATACATGCACGTGTACCTGTACAGTGTAGTAATTGCTGAATGTCATCAAACTTATATTGTGGTGAGTTTGCAAAATTTCTTTTAGCGTAGTGTTGGGGTGATACACAGTTCCATTATTGCATAATTTCCAGTTTCAGTAGTCAAATATAGACCTACATTGTAGCATATGCACATAGAGTGGGAAATAAATTCAGATAAAATTTCAAGGCATTACACCGGAATATTATCCTGAATCCTGATGCGATCTATCATCACGGTTGATTAGATATTAGATAAGCATGAAATTATCTGTGGTTAATTGTCTACAGTAAACACCACCAGCGTCAAAAACAGATCTATAGTGTCATGTACCTTACAACTAGTACTAATTATGTGCTTGCCCTATTAAAGTACATTAGCCCTTTATACGTGAATGTTGCAATTTTGCACATTCATACAATTAAATTCAACAATCGTAATAATTAGTTTTCTCCATAACGTTTGTTGTGGAAAAACTACATGTAACAAATAGCCTTAATTCTTAACCAGTTGGCTATGGGAACCGGATGTGCCCTGTGTACTCAATGGGATTTTCAGAATCTCGGAGGCAACGAGTTAAGCAACATCTGTAGAATAATTATCAGTATTGATGGTGCAATAAGCAAAGCAAGAATTAAAAATCAAAATAACACTCAGCATTATTATCCCCTCAGAATTAATTCAGCGTGCAAAGAGTAAATGATTAGAGTGCAGATGTTTCATATTGTCAGTATTTAAAGTCCTATTTTCAGTGGGAAGGTGGAGGTGGTGGGGTCAAGTTGGTGTCTGTTTTTGTGGTAGAGTTACAAAGATTAGGATTTGGAGTCTTTATTGATCAATCAATAGACCTTGGTGCAGTCCATGTGCACTATGTGTCACATGCACATGTAGGGCATTGACCAGTATGATCAAGAAAGTGTCAATATTGGCATTGGAAAACAACATCACAAACTGATTATAGGCCAAGTTTAGTTTTGGTCAATCAGACAACATTTTTGTCAGTCATTCACAAAGTCTTATATTGTCACCCCAGACATCAGAAAACAACATCAAACCCACTGAAAATTATTTATAGTGACAAATTGTGACATTTAAATTATCAGAGAATATGTAGTGGTATGTGCATTACCTACATGTATGGGAAATGTTGGGGGTCCTGTCCCCTCCCCCAAACATTTTGAGTATTTTCTAAAATAAATGAGATTCAGTCAGAGTGAACCCTCAATACAGAAGGTGAAAAATCAAACTCATCCCTCTAGCAAAGCATATCAAATAACTGGCTCAAAGTTTTTTGCTGGAGAGGTGTTGTCAATGCCTATGACCTACATTGTATGACCTGCCAGGCGCGGTTGTACGGGGGAGCTTTGAAGCCCCCCCCCAAAAAAAAAAAAAAAATTTGAAGGGTAAAAAAATTCTGAGCGGCCTTTTCGGCGACAGAGTTGATCTAAAAAAAAAAAAAATTGACCTCGAATTTGGAATGGAAAATTTTCTTTCCAAACCCCCCCCAACCCCCACCCCCCAACCCCCACCCCCCCCCACTGAGCGACTTTTCGGCGGCTGGGATGACCAAGAAAAAACTTTGACCTAGGATTTGGCTGCGAATGCCGGAAGCCCCCAGTAGCCCCCCTAAATTTTTCGGTCTAGAACTGCGCCTGTGACCTGCCATGAGTGACTGTTGAATGTTGACAAACTTCTATTGTGGTGAGCTTGCAGAATTCTTTTTGTGTAGTGTTAGTTGGGGGTGATACATGGTTCCATTATTGCATCATTTCCAGTTTCAGAAGTCAAATATACATGGTACATTGTAGCACATAGGCCTATTTGCTTGCACTTAGAGTACGAATTAAAATTCAAAAGAAGTTTATGGAGGCATACATGTACCCACCAGAATAAATGTTATTCTTATGCCTCTGACCATCTAGCCTTTGATCAAGGCCTCGAGGCTTAATCATTTCCCCCGTCAGCGCAATACCCCACTAGCGTCTGAAACGAGACTAACCGCGCTAACCCCAGTGACAAAGCAGGCGAGAGGCGAGCGTGAACAGCCAATCTTTCGGTGCGACAGGAGTGTAGGCATTATAATTAGTCTCTTTTTAGGCGCAAGGGATACATCTACTGCTCAGAGGCTTAATGGCGTGAGGGACAACACACACCCACAATGCCTTGTCAAAAGGCTACTGACCATCATGATTGATTAGATAAGCATGAAATTAAATGTAAACACCACCAGCATTAAAAACAGATAGTGCCATGTACCTTACAAGTACTAATGTATTGTACATCAATGATTAGAGCAAAATGTTTCATCTTGTGTTATCAGTCCGATCAGTCCTATTTTCAGTGGGTAAATCTTTGTGGTAGAGTTACATAACAATTGCATTATGGACAGATTAGGATTTGGAGAGTGCCTTTTGTTAATCAATCAATAGACATTGATGCAATACATGTGCAGTATGTGTCACATTGCGAGGAGTCAATGACCAGTATAAAGAAAAAACATTAGTCTCCACATTGATTGGTATTGGAAAATAACATCACAAAATGATTAAAGCCCAAGTATAGTTTTGGTCAATAGACAACTTTTTTGTCAATCATTCACAAAGTACTACCTGTACTCCCACACATCAGAAAACAATATCAAACCCACTGAAAAGTGGGAAATGTTGGACGGATACCCCCCCCCCCCCCCCCCGGGCAACATTGTGAGTTATTTGTAAGAATAGGAGAGTTTCAGAGTGAGCAATTTTCAGGGCCTTGACAAATCATGTACATGTAGGTCTACATGTATATATCTTTAAAAAAAACCATAATTGCAAAGAATTTCTTTTTTTTTACCAGTAACCATTAACCTGTTGGCTACGGGAACTGGAATGTCCTGTGTTAACTCTTTGGGAATTTCAGAATCTCGTATAGGCAACTGGTTAAATGGGTAAAATTGAGCAAAACATTTCTTATATCTTTTATTGAGATTTTACTCCTCATAATAGAGTAGGAGTCGGATGTAGGACCAGGTTTACAGTGCGGGCCGGCCTTTCGCCCACTGTAAACGCACGAAAGTCAAAATGCGGTACCAAATGCGGGGCCGGCCCGAGGCCGGCCTTTTGTCACTGTAAACGAAAGTGGGCCTAAATGCGGGGCCAAAACCACTCAACTGTGCATCATTGTTTTTATCAATCAATCAATCTATCTCTCTATCTTTCTTTCTTTCTATTTTCTATCTTTCTATCTTTCCATCTATCCTATCTTTCCATCTTTCTATCTTTCCTATCTTTCTATCTTTCTTTTAATATATCTTTCTATCTATCTTTCTTTTTATCAGTCTTTCTATCTATCTTTCTTTCTCTATCTATATCTATCTTTCTATCTTTCTATCCATTCTGCCATCTTTCTATCTTATCTATCTGTCTTTCTATCTACCTTTATAATGTCTGTCTTTTTATCCTATCTTGCTATCTATTTTCTCGCTTTCTATCTTTCTTTCTTTCTATCTTTGTTCCATCTATCTTTGTATCTATCCTATCTTTCTTTATCTATCATTCTTTCTTGCCATCTATCTTTCTTTCTATCTATTCCCATCCCATCTGTCCATCTTTCTATCTATCTTTCTATCCTATCTTTCTATCTTTCTTTTGATATATCTTTCTTTCTATCTATCCTTTTATCAGTCTTTCTAGCTATCTTTCTTTCTATATCTTTCCATCCATCCTGTAATCTTTCTATCTATCCTTTCTATCTACATGTATCTGTCTTTCTATTTATCTTCCTATCTATCTTGATAGTATTTGTCTTTCTATCCTATCTTTCTATTTTCTATCTTTCTTTATATCTATCTTTCTATCTTTCTATTTATCTGTCTTTCTATCTATCTTTCTGTCTTCATAATATCTATCTTTCTTTATCCTTCTATCCATCTTTTTTCCATTTGTCTTGTATCTGTCTACCTATCTTTCTTTTTATCATTCTTTCTTTCTGTCTATCCTTTTATCTATCTTTCTTTCATCTATCTTTCTATGTATCTATCTATCTTTCTATCTACCTATCTTTCTATGTGTTTCTTTATATCTAGCTATTGTACGTGTGTGTGTGTATGTGTTCGCTAGTTGTGCGCCCTGATGACGATGCGACGGAAAACTTAACTGGGGCCGGCCCTAGGCTGCACTGTAAACGCACAAAAATGCCCGAGGCCCGAGGCCGGCCCTTCACTGTAAACGGGGTCTAGGCCTACTCTAGGGTACTAAAGTAAACACACACACATAATATTTTGATTGGCCCTACTGTCTGAACAATCACTTTTCCTCTGATGTGATCCTGCTACATACCTACAGTGTATGTTCAAATGAAAGACTTCAGATGATTGACAGGTTGTCACTGTATCTTGCCACACCCCTTTGAGATAAACCTAAATTGAACAAATAATCCTTGAAGCAGGCCACAGTAATTATGTGGCCCTTATGTTTGCAATGCTTTGCATGACATACTTTTTTTGGTAGGGTCAGAGTCATGAATGTGCAGATAAAGTTTCAAGTCATTGTTTATTGTGTATTGTTTCCAGTTTTAAAACAAATTTGAGCAACTTGATTCTTCATGCTACTTATTGACATTAATGTAGGTCTAAAAATAAAGACCCCCCCCCCCAAAAAAAAAAAAAAAAAATACTGTTAAAAACAATCAGAAAATGCTTTGCAGTTAACATAACAATAACAATAAAGCCCATGATTAAGTAATTTGAGAAGTACAGAATGATAATTATAGTGACTTAAGTTATTGTGATGCATAGCATGAGTGTCAGTTTGTGCAGTTGAGAAGAAATAAAAATCGTAAGGACCGTAAAATTAACCCCCCCCCCCTAAAAAAACAAAAAAACTAAAAACAAAATAATAATAATAAAATAAAAAACTGCCCCCCATTGGTTTGTTTGCATAATAACATACCACCTGAACAAAGATTAAATTGACTATTTACAGAAAATCGTTACTCCAATTGCATTACATGTACTGTTAAGAGACCAAATATTTCAGATCATAGCTATTCAAGAGAGCAAATCATTAACTTGTGACCTATATTTGATCCATATTATTGACTGATGGTTCAGCTGCTGTACAATTTACATGTTTATCACAGTTTGTGTAAAATGACAATTATTGAAATCTTGAGCCTTTATTGTTACTTTGAAAGTGATAAAGCCCCAATAAACCTTTAATGAAAAAGACATGAATATTAAATACACATATTGTGTGGATGGACAATACATACACGTAACTAACTGCAATGCATCTTATCATGTTTTTGTTGTTACAAATGAAAAGATTTTTATCATTAAGTTATATATCAAATAACTTATCAAGACACCAGTAATAGCATGAATACTGCAGTTTGTTTCAGTTGAACCCTGCTTAACAGGAAACTTTGAGGACAAAGACTTATCATCTTTTTTCCATGTTCATTTTGTGTAACATAAAACCATGATTAAAGTTCTTGTTATTACGTACTGAAACATGTCTCATGATTTTGTTTGATGGTGTGAAGTAGATATGTCTTAAATGGGCTGAATCGTGGCCATCGACCGGCATGATGAGAACAAAACTCAGGGCCATCACCCAGTTCACTAGCTCCATTTCGAGTTACATACTGTATACACGGTATAGTGTTTGTTCTGTTGCAGTACTCAGCGTATTGCGATGGACGCACATGCTAATACGAAAGAGCCCGACTAGTCAATTCGGCTAGTTTCGGAAAGTTTTGGAGGACCTCCGGCTGTCCTCCGCTTAGTTTGCTGCTTCTCATTGGCCGTACTGAATACACAATCTGCCAGTGAGCTGCTGTGTGCATCGAACTGGTTTCGCAAAACATCAACACCCACGCGTGCATACCTTTAAATGTATTGACAGAAGCACAGCAAACGCAGAAACAAACCATATCCAAAGGGATT
>JZLH01S0503118.1:66939-77781 GCA_001188425.1 Eucidaris tribuloides
TTTCTTATTACACTTTTGCATAGTAGTGGAGCAACCCTTACTAAATCACTTATAAACCTGGTAAGTTTACACTGGGTGTTTCATAGAAATTTAAATTTTTATCACAAAGCATTAATGAAATAGGAAAAGCCTTTTCAATACATCTGTATCAATTGATTTGAACTAAATAACTTTAGAAATTCATTGCAACTTTAGAATTATTCACAACAGTTAAATAAAGTTTACATTGTAAATGTAAATGTATCTACAGCTTTTGTACTTTTCTTCATTATACTTGTTTAAAAAGTTATAGCTATTTGAAGTTGACTGTTTACTCCAAAATGTGCTCAATGTGGCTATGTTAAAAAATGCTTGACACATTAAAGCATCCAACTTTTATTTTTGCTTGTCTCCTACCAACAGGCTGGCTATGGTTACGGCCTTCCCATCTCAAGGCTCTACGCAAAGTACTTCCACGGTGACCTGACACTGACCTCTATGGATGGCTATGGCACAGATGCAGTCGTCTATCTCAAGGCAAGTTCACTTGTATTTTAACTCTTACAGGCCTTCAAGTGGTTCTTTCTTTCTTACTTTTTCCTACTTTTTTGTGAAGATCCTGATTTTCCCATTTTTCTGTAAAAATTCTTATTTTCCTACTTTTTGTCAAAAAAAAAAAACAACCTTTGCAATAGGTTTTATATTTGTTACAGAGTTGAGCAGTCTTTACAGGTTGTTGCTGAGAGTACTGTAACTTTTCGCCAATCTTTAGTTAGAATTTTTTCCTTGTACTCTGCGTGTTTCAATTTTCTTGGGGTCACTACTCCAAACACTACTTATAAATATCCTATGTTCCTTCTACTTTGGTGGATTGACTTCTTTTCTCTCACTTTTTCGAGAATTTTGACCCTGATTTTCTCATACTTTTTCAACCAAGCAGAGTTGAAGGCCTGCTCTTAACGTGCCACAGAAATTACAGCTTTTGACATTGTACATTGTATGTATTTGTGGTGCATATTTGCATCAGTGGCACATGAACAGTTAAAGAGTTCAATTTTCTTACAACTGGTGGTAGTCTTCTGCCTTTTACCTTGCTCATGTATTCTGCCACAAAGATAAAAGAATATGTGGTTTACTGTAAGTTCTTGTTCATACGACCGGCATACCTACTAATTACCCTGTCTTGAAGGTAAAAAACATGATGGGGGATAGTCCTCAAATTGAGGTAAAACTATTTTAGAATCAAGTAAACTGTGCAAGGATTCTACTGTGAACGTTGTGCAGTCAGAATTTGACTCATTTTAAAGTAACTTCCACCAGTATACCTTGTGACAGGCAAATTCTTGTGTAGCTTTCTATGGGATTAATTTCTTTTGGGGCATGAGAGAAATAAAGTGCTGGTATGTTCATGTTTGATTCTCCTTAAGTAAACAAATTCAAAACAAATCCTTCCAGCCAGGAGATACACTCCAGTTTGGATCAAAGAGGTATTTTTCATTTCACCCAATCATGTCACTGCCCTTTAATAGAGTATCTTCTGTTTGTGGAGTTTTACAACTTACAAAACTTGTAACACTGTGATTGCAAGTTCTAATGAAAGAAACTTCACTAGTGGCAGCAAGTGAACAATTACTGTCATTCGTAATTGTGAGTTTGAATGAAATGTATCATCTTGTTGTAGTACATTGTGCCACTATGTAAGGGATCAGATTTGAATTTTGTTTAGCCACAGAGGTGGAGCAAGTCTAAGGGGTCTATAGCTGCGTCCATTTACAATACTTGCAAATCTTGTATTTTGAATAATTATGCGACCATTTGCCTGTTGGTAACCAAATTTATTGAAAATTACATAAAGTGTTGCTTCTGTCTTATGATTCTGTTATCTTGGTAATGGCTTCCAAACTTCACATAATTTTGAAATTCATTATGCTAATTTATCCACATTTATTTAAAATCAAAGGAATATGTCAAAATCTCTACTTTTCCTTTACATTTTGGTGGAAACATAGAATTCTGAAAAATTATTTTGCTAATTTGTGCAAAAGAAATCATTTTTTTTTTTAAATTTTGTTTGAAATGCACCAAAAGTGGCTTAGTCATCATTTTTCTACTGATTTTGATTCTGATTATATCATCTGATTGGTTGTTAAATTGAAAAAAAAAATCTTTGGAACTTGACAGAATCTTTTTTGTTTCAAGCTAGACCATTCAGAGATTAGAGCCATCCCAGAGACATACACTTGCCACAGGACATAACTCATTGCATAATTTACTGATTCACTTGTATTCATTGGTCTTGTTATTCATGAATATTTTTTAATATGTTTACCTCCTGATTTAGGTCTTATCCAGCGAGGCTAGTGAACTCCTTCCCATCTACAACAGTGCAGTGTCTCGTCACTACAAATCTCCCACGCCTGCCAGCGATTGGAGCACGCCGGGGTACTGCATACGGAACTACACCACTAGAAGATATGGAAAATAAACCTGTAAATGGACAGATTTGTGATATCATGTAGGAATGTGGAGAACAAGTCTAAAGTGAAGCAGAATTTTATGATAACGTTTCCTCACGAGGAGTGAATATTTTATGAGACTGTTGGTATGTGGTGGTCTGTCGGTGTGGAAATTGGGGAAATACCTATTTTTGTTTTTTATTTTATCTCTGCAACACAGCAGTCTATGTGGGAAAACTGGAATGGTCTGTCAATGATTTTCACTTTTTCAAAGCACTTTCGTTTCAAACTGCAATTTCAGGGCTTCATTTTTAGACCGTATCAGAGACACTGGTAGCATGGGGAATCATGTAGCTCAGATTTGTTAAACTGGAAACATTGTTATACAATGCTTTTAATAGCATTATAGGTACATACAGTAAATTGTCTAACAGTGCTGGAAGAGAAAAATGGTTGGTTAACCCCTTGGGGACGACGGGCTTGTACAGAAGCCCAGTACATTGCACACTCAGAGACGACGGGCTTCTACAAAAGCCCAGAAAATATATCAGAAATTTTGGTTGAACACTGGATCAACAGTAGAGTTTTATTGCTGAATGCATCTGTCCACATAATTACACTTTTTGGACAAGCATACAGTAAGAAAATAAATGTTTTGTGAGGAATTTTATAAGAGAACAAGGGTTTATGTTCCCTTCAAAGTCAACCACGTGAAAATCGAGTCGTCTTTCGATGAACAACAGCGCCCCGTAACATCGAGCCCAAGGGGTTAATGTTAAAAAGTGAAAAATCAATGAGCAACCATTCCAGTTTTTCCCCATATACTGCTGTGTTCTCATCCACAGGACATTGATTCATGTACCAATATTGATGTGTACATATTTTGCTAATGACAGCGTAACAGTGTAAAGTTTCATACTTCCATGGTGTTCATTTGTCCGTTTAAACACTATCATGTAGGTCAGATATCAAGTTTGACAATTGTTTAAATGGGGCTTCCACAATAATAAATAGTGCCAATATTTATGACAATCATTCATGATTATTGTTGCAGGTTTCCGATGAAGGTGGTGGAATTCCAAAGAGTGAAATCGATTTGTTGTTCAACTACATGTATTCCACGGCACCCACTCCCCCCAAGCCGGGTGTTAGCACCATTCCACCATTGGTAAGTGTCAATACATTTTGGTATGTTTACCAATTTATTCAGAAAATTGTATAGATAATTCTCCAAGGAATCTATTGAACCAAAACAGGAATTGGAATGCTTGAACATGTCAGTGGTGAAAAATCTATGATGCCATATTCATCAGGGGTGGGGGGGGGGGGATGAATGAATAGACCATCCCCCCTTGATGAATATGATGACATCATGGATTTACGCCAATGGAACATGTGTACACATGTAAATGACATAAAAAAGAATTTCCAAACATACTGATTTCATTTTTGTTGTTCTTTTTATTTGTACTTATTTGAAATGTTAGTATCCAGCCTAAGTAATAGAATTATAAGTAATATATCTTGAATCATAAGAGCTCCGATAACGTGACACTGCTACTGTAGCAACCATTCTTGAACTCTTTTCATGCTTTGGGCATAATTTTGTGCCACAACTAGTACCTTTTTAAATTAGTGCTATAAGAATAAAAATTAATGAGACTATTTTCATTTCTTATTACACTTTTGCATAGTAGTGGAGCAACCCTTACTAAATCACTTATAAACCTGGTAAGTTTACACTGGATGTTTCATAGAAATTTAAATTTTTATCACAAAGCATTAATGAAATAGAAAAAGCCTTTTCAATACATCTGTATCAATTGATTTGAACTAAATAACGTCAGAAATTCATTGCAACTTTAGAAATATTCACAACAGTTAAATAAAGTTTACATTGTAAATGTAAATGTATCTACAGCTTTTGTACTTTTCTTCATTATGCTGGTGTAAAAAGTTATAGCTATTTGAAGTTGACTGTTTACTCCAAAATGTGCTCAATGTGACTATGTTCCAAAATGCTTGACACATTAAAGCATCCAACTTTTCTTTTTGCTTGTCTCCTACCAACAGGCTGGCTATGGTTACGGCCTTCCCATCTCAAGGCTCTACGCAAAGTACTTCCACGGTGACCTGACACTGACCTCTATGGATGGATATGGCACAGATGCAGTCGTCTATCTCAAGGCAAGTTCACTTGTATTTTAACTCTTACAAGCCTTAAACTGGTTCTTTCTTTCTTACTTTTTCCTACTTTTTTGTGAAGATCCTTATTTTCCTATTTTTCTGTAAAAATTCGTATTTTCCTACTTTTTGTCAAAAAAAAAAAAACCTTTGCAATAGGTTTTATATTTGTTATAGAGTTGAGTAGTCTTTACAGGTTGTTGCTGAGAGTACTTTTACTACCATCACCACTTTTTCGCCAATCTTTAGTTAGAATTTTTCCCCGTACTCTGCGTGTTTCAATTTTCTTGGGGTTACTACTCCAAACACTACTTATAAATATCCTATGTTCCTTCTACTTTGGTGGATTGACTTTTTTTCTCTCACTTTTTAGAGAATTTTGACCCTGATTTTCTCCTACTTTTTCAACCAAGCAGAGTTGAAGGCCCGGGGCCGGTTGCACGAAACCGTCATATCTCCAGCGCTATATTTGTCACTGATGTCTGGAGATATGACGGACAACTATTTGCATTTCACGAAACCATGACATCTCCAACTCCAGGCGGAATCGATAGTAAACTAGTCTTTGTCATAAATGGTATGATAACGTGCGACATTTGTGACATGCTATTCCAGCGTTAACTGAAATTACGCACAAATATTTGATTGAAATTAATAGGAACAGATTTTTATCAACATAAACCATCACATAATTACAAACAATACACGCTTAATAACTCTTAAGTATCAATTTTATCGTGAAATAGTTAGCACATGATCAATAAAATAATGACCCTGCAAGGATACCGTAACTGCATTAATTAATTTTGCAGCTTCATTCACTGCACTGTTTTTATTTCGTCCTTTTAATGTCTATATTTATTTAATGTGTTCTTTTGTTCTTTCATATTAATTCTATCTTATAATAGAGTATTGAAATGTTTATTTAAGTTGTATAACACAAAATGTTTATTATTTAATGACAGACGCTTATAACAATGATTTCTAACCACTCTAATAACAATAATGTCATACAGATTTAAGAAACTTATCACTGATATCTTACGACATGTTAGGGATAAGTGTCAAATTGAAATATCCTTTAAACATGTAATAGCATGATTTGAAGGGTTTTATTATTGTAAAATTACTAATTTTGCCGGTTGTATTTGACAATTTGTGGATTCTTGAAATGGCATGTTCATAGTGTAACTGTAGGTGGCGTCTGACTTATGACGGCTCCGGAGCTGTCATAACTTTTGTCGCTGGAGTTACGGTGTCGGGGTTTCATGAAACGCATTATGGAGATGTCCATGAAGTTAGGAATGTCAGGCTTTCGTGCAACCGGCCCCTGCTCTTAACGTGCCACAGAAATTACAGCTCTTTGACATTGTACATTATATGTATTATGTGGTGCATATTTGCATCAGTGGCACATGAACAGTTAAAGAGTTCAATTTTCTTACAACTGGTGGTAGTCTTCTGCCTTTTACCTTGCTCATGTATTCTGCCACAAAGATAAAAGAATATGTGGTTTACTGTAAATTCTTGTTCATACGACCGGCATACCTACTAATTACCCTGTCGTAAAGGTAAAAAACATGATGGGGGATAGTCCTCAAATTGAGGTAAAACTATTTTAGAATCAAGTAAACTGTGCAAGGATTATACTGTGAACGTTTTGCAGTCAGAATTTGACTCATTTTAAAGTAACTTCCACCAATATACCTTGTGACAGGCAAATTCTTGTGTAGCTTTCTATGGGATTAATTTCTTTTGGGGCATGAGAGAAATAAAGTGGTGGTATGTTCATGTTTGATTCTCCTTAAGTAAACAAATTCAAAACAAATCCTTCCAGCCAGGAGATACACTCCAGTTTGGTTCAAGAGGTATTTTTCACTTCACCCAATCATGTCACTGCCCTTTAATAGAGTATCTTCTGTTTGTGGAGTTTTACAACTTACAAAACTTGTAACACTGTGATTGCAAGTTCTAATGAAAGAAACTTCACTAGTGGCAGCAAGTGAACAATTACTGTCATTCGTAATTGTGAGTTTGAATGAAATGTATCATCTTGTTGTAGTACATTGTGCCACTATGTAAGGGATCAGATTTGAATTTTGTTTAGCCACAGAGGTGGAGCAAGTCTAAGGGGTCTATAGCTGCGTCCATTTACAATACTTGCAAATCTTGTATTTTGAATAATTATGCGACCATTTGCCTGTTGGTAACCAAATTTATTGAAAATTACATGAAGTGTTGCTTCTGTCTTATGATTGTGTTATCTTGGTAATGGCTTCCAAACTTCACATAATTTTGAAATTCATTATGCTAATTTATCCACATTTATTTAAAATCAAAGGAATATGTCAAAATCTCTACTTTTCCTTTACATTTTCGTGGAAACATAGAATTCTGAAATAAATTATTTTGCTAATTTGTGCAAAAGAAATAATTTTTTAAATATTTTGTTTGAAATGCACCAAAAGTGGCTTATTCATCATTTTTCTACTGATTTTGATTCTGTTTATATCATCTGATTGGTTGTTAAATTGAAAAAAAAAATCCTTGGAACTTGACAGAATCTTTTTTGTTTCAAGCTAGACCATTCAGAGATTAGAGCCATCCCAGAGACATACACTTGCCACAGGACATAACTCATTGCATAATTTACTGATTCACTTGTATTCATTGGTCTTGTTATTCATTAATATTTTTTAATATGTTTACTTCCTGATTTAGGTCTTATCCAGCGAGGCTAGTGAACTCCTTCCCATCTACAACAGTGCAGTGTCTCGTCACTACAAGTCTCCCACGCCTGCCAGCGATTGGAGCACGCCGGGGTACTGCATACGGAACTACACCACTAGAAGATATGGAAAATAAACCTGTAAATGGACAGATTTGTGATATCATGTAGGAATGTGGAGAACAAGTCTAAAGTGGAGCAGAATTTTATGATAACGTTTCCTCACGAGGAGTGAATAATTTTATGAGACTGTTGGTATGTGGTGGTCTGTCGGTGTGGAAATTGTTTTCAGCTTGTAATAAAAATTGATTGTAAATAAAAATTGAAAATTAATTTATGATTAGTCTTTGCATATATTGTTGTGCTGATGAGTTGAAGCCAGTGTGTTCCTTGAAGCCACTAATTTCTATTTTGACAAGTACCATACATACTCTTCAGATTAAAATTTATTATTTGATTTCATTGAGATACCTCGCCCTGATTACAATAATCAGATCAATGTGCACAGTTTTTTATATCTATTTGGTCAGAACAATATGTGACCTGTCGCCACAGAAACAGAAAAATAGATATTGTGTTTTGCATTCAGTCTGAAATTAGAGAATGGGATAAACAAACCTATTTAAAACACCATTCAAAAGTGTGGACCATCATGTAAGCTATCATCAGGAAAAAGGAGAAAAGCGACCTCAAAGATAATATTCATTCAGTTACAATGCCAAGAGCTAGTTTCAGTGTGGGGCAATAAAAGTAAAATAGAAATCTCCATAGAAAAAAGGTACTATAAGCTGTTATTGGAATAAGCTGAAATTCTGTACAATTACTATACCATTTCATTATCCTTTTATTCAGCCAAGTTTCATTCTCTTACACCACATAATTCGTAAGTTACAAATGGGTGTTTAACAGCAGTGATTTGTTATACGAGGCCTGGTTTCTCCAGCAAATTTTTCCCACAAAAACATTGTTGTGTTGATATCTAGAACATTCATACATCTCAATCACTTCTAGCCGTCAAATTGGACAGATGACACACAAATGTATGGCCTTTCAGAAAATCCCCAAATCTACATTTCCAACCCAACTCAACTATTTCACACATTTCCGCAGAAACTCCCATTGCGACTTGTACGTTTTGTAGCAACAGGATGCATATAATGTATAATATTACTAGGTATGTTGTTGCATGGCTTGTGTTTATCTGTTTTCATGTTGATTAGTTTGCAATCTACCTCTGAATGACATGCTAAATTGAAACACAAAGCAATCCATGGCAGCTGTACATGTATCAGATGTGACTTCTGTAATTGAAAATGAAGTATAACATTTCCTTTTGATGACAGCCATAGATAAGTTGCAGTGTACAGTGAATTGGCAGCTTTATTTTCCATTATGCTGCTTGTATGTTGCCAATAACAACTCCAAAAGTTATACTACAATGCCACTACATGGCACTCGTGAAAATAGCTATAAACAAGAGCAAATGTGAACATTACAAGTGCATTAATCTCCGTGTGCAAGACTTTTTATTTTGTTCTGTACCTACTTTAATTTGGTAGCAGTCATTTATTTGAAAGCTGAGATACTTTGATCACGTCAGACCCCCCCCCCCATTAAAAAATATGCTTTTGTCTTTAAAAAACAAAAAACAAAAGGATATGAAAATTATTATCATTAGTATTAGTTTTGTATACCAAATCATACTGAAATATTGCTCTAAATGGTCAGTCTACAATGATCTAAATGTTATATAATTTGAAAATGAAGACTTGCCACTTCAGTTTCCTTTCTTTTTCTAAATTTCTACTCGGTGTCTTGAACAAAATTCCGAAAACCACACATATTTCTGGGGTTTGCTGTTACCATGTTATGGTCTCTGACATGGTTTACAGTATGGTGGGAGTACAGTATGTGGTCTACACGGCTCTGCTCAGGACCACCTACCTACTTACTTTAAAGGTGGTGGGCGTATAGTATGTGGTCTCTACAGCTCTGCTCAGCACCACTTACGTAGTAAGTGTGATTTATGAGGTCAATGAAATGGAAGTATCAGTCATATTTTAAAGTTAAATTCATGGAGCTTATTTTCCTTTGCGTTTTGAATTTTGATCAAAGCATCTTTTCCTATCAATACCAGCATTCAACTTGGCTTCCCAAAAGAAGCCATATCTGATTTTATACACATCTTGGGTAAAATTGTTATGCTGTGATGTTTCTCCAAATTCTAATTGTTTTACCATCTTTGATGACTGGTATATCTAGATTAATCTCTCTGTTCAATTCATGATTTTAGAGGCTTACATAACACAGTTTTGGTAGTGTTTGAGAGCAACACACCCATCTTTATATATTACCCAATGTCTATTGTATCATTATGTTTTGGCAGTAAAATTTTAAGAAGGTTGGGTGCATATGTAGGCAGTGCAGTTGGAGTTTATGTAAAGTAAATATTATGATGTTCCCAGATTATTTGCTACCCTAAAACTGTAGGTACCACAAGTATAATAGTATAATATGATTTGTTTTCTTGATATGTGTAGGGGATCTCTATTTGATGTAGTAGATTGCCAAAAGTGAACAGACTGAATGTGGGTATGTATATATTAATCAATTATACTCTGTATATTGCCATGTAAAGGAATATATTTTCATGTATCTAATATTTATTGAATTTCTTACTTTGAAAAGGATATGATTTAACATGCAGCCCTGAGCTATTGTTCAGCACTTTTGCCAGAAATAACATGTTGACTAATATTGACCATTGTTGGTCAAAATCCTTGCACATAGGCACTCGTCAGTTGGGAATGTTGGCTGTGGCAGAAACATATACTCAATGGTAATCATAGCCACTTATTTCATTATAGAAAAGGCATGTGATATGAATAGAATAAAAAAAAAAGTGGTTTTGCCAAATGTGATGAAATCTGTACTACTAGTATTTGTTTTACAGCCATTCCGTGTAAGTGACATGCGAGTCACGCATGCAGTATGTTACAAGTTACAAGCCAGGGTATAGATGATTGCTTTACGTGACCAGGTAAAGCAATCAGCTTCACTTATTTTCTCGGTTTTGATCTTTGTCCTGGTTTGTGACTTGTGTGACATACAGCATGCGTGACTGGCGTGACACACAAAATAGCTGTTTATGTTATGCTCATAAAAGAAAAAAAAATAAATTCACAAGAAACCCATGCACACCCTGCTGCCTTTCATTAACATAATTTGTAAATAAGTGTGATATATGTCAAAGTGTTATACTATTTGCATCATGTTGATGTATTGTTGTTTCACATTAGTCCTGTTGTTTTGTCAAAATGTAAAGTTACAATTTTAAATGTGTTACGTTCATGAATTACAGAACGTGGATGGGTTAAGGGCGGGCACTTATTAGGTATCATTAAACAGTCACTTGGGAATTTCCTGCTAAATTTAAAGTATGGATAATTATGTGAATATTTGGACAGTTTGACCTACTCTGTAAAGAAGAATGCT
>JZLH01S0503129.1:19919-36147 GCA_001188425.1 Eucidaris tribuloides
CCACCTGCCCCTAGGATGGGCTCTGGGAGATAGGAAGAGTAGATGATAGTTAATGATATGATTAGATGAGATAGTATAGTAGAAGATGATAGATATGATGTGATAGATAGAATAGATAGGAAGATGAGGATGGCTGGTAGATGAATGAGGTGAGATGATAGATTAGGAAAGATGATGGATATCGATAGTGAGGTATATAGGTGGGAGATGATTAGATAGATGATAGATAGATAGATAGTGATAGATAGATAGTAGATAGATAGATAGTAGATAGGAATAGCATAGTAGGGTAGGTAGATGGATATGGGAGAGATGGATGGATAAATAGATGAAGAGAAGTAGGATTTTTAAACAATTTTTTTTTAATTTTTTTAGCTTAATAGGAAAGGATTAGATGGATGAGTGTAGATGATTGATAGCTATTAGAGTAGTATAATAGATGTTAGATGAAGATGATGTGGATGATGAATTGAGATTCCGTTGCTCTGAGATATTCGAGACCGATCCTATAGTGATAGATTTTTTGGGATTGAATGATTGATTGATTGATTGATTGATTGATTGTTGGTGGTTGATTGATGTTGAATTGATTTGATTGATGATTGATTGTTGATTGATTGATTGATTGTGTGATTGATTGATTGATTGATTGGATTTGATTGATTGATTGATTGATTGATTGATGTTGATGATGATTGTGATGTGAAATATTTAATATTTATTTTTATTGTGATAGAAGCTAGAAAGTATGTATGATTGATAGGGTGATAGATATAGATATTGTATATATAAGATGTAGAGGTAGTAGTGATAGTGTTATAAGATAGTGATGATAGATAGATGATGATAGTGAATAGATGATAGATTATGAAAGATATTCACGTTAGCATCGGAGTATTCGGAGCCATCGAGGTGATATGATGTCTCCAGAGGGCTCCCGAATAATAATTGAGTCTCTTAGATAAAATGTAAATACCGGGACGCGGTTTTATATTTCCGATTAAATTCCGGCTGTCCTATTTCTATGCCGCCTTGCCTCATGTTAAAACTCGAGTATATCCAGCGGTAAATGTTTTGTGCGCTTTTTTTTTCAGTCTTTGTCGCGCCCCGGGTTGACCGGATGAAGGATTCACGCATATTGATTGGAAAGGATGTGCAGTTTGTGGTTCGCGCTAGTCGGGTTTCATCCGTTTTCGATGAAATTTGGGAATGGCAAATCGTTGCAGATATCTTTTCTTTGGTATAAGGTTTATCCCAACGTGAAGTATAAGTGGAAGGGTGAGGGAGGATGATGGATTTGGCATACTAGTTAATAACCGATGTGATGGAGGGCGACAGAAAAGGGGAACGGACGGCTGACGGACGAGCGGGTTGAGGTAATCCTCCAGATTCAGATGCCATAATCCCGGAATGACGGTTAACTGGAGAGAATGTTAGTTGGGGAGTTTGAGAAATGTGTTACTGAATGAATAGATTAGTGTTTTTATAGAACGTGTCCCTCAGATTTGAATGTTTCTTCTGTATTTGTATGTGTGTTTTCAATTCCTTAATATTTTCATTTCACAGTATTTTAAATAGTGTTTGAGTTCAGTAATATTCATTTTAAGATGGTAGGTAAATGTGCAGCAATTGATTGCTTAATTAGTATAGTATACTGTGGTTAAGTATGGTGGTGATTGTGTGTGGTGTGGTGAGGTAGTGGTGTGTAGGTGTTCGTAGGTGAGTAGTGTAGTAGTGTGTGTTAGTGTGTAGTAGTAGTAGTAGTAGTGTAGCTGTTTAGAGGTAGTGTGAGTAGAGTAATGCAAGTGGTAGTAGTAGTAGTAGTTAGTAGTAGTAGTAGTAGTAGTATAATATGGTAGGTATGTAGTAGTAGTATTAATGTGTGTAGTAGTAGTAGTACTATATGTGCGTACATGTGTTAGTTAGTTTGTAGTAGTAGTAGCAGTAGTAGTAGTAATAGTAGTTGTCGTTGTTGTTGTTGTTCTTGTTGTTGTTGTTGTTGTTGTTCTTCTTCTTCTTCTTCTTGATCTTGTTCTTGTTCTTGTTCTTGTTCTTGTTCTTGTTCTTGTTCTTGTTCTTGTTGTTCTTGTTCTTGTTGTAGTTAGTGGAGGAGATATAATTTGTCGATTCTTCTCTTTGTTATTGTAATGGTAATAGCCGAACTGGAGATTCGCAGACCATTATTGAACGCTTTAAAAAAAAATGACGAAAACGACAAATGATATTTTGAACAAACTAACGATAACTCACATGTCAAGTGAAGGAGTCACAATAACGATTTGTGCGTTGTCGAGCCAATATTCCGTGTCGGATGTTGATGGCCCTCAGATTTTCATTCCGATGAGTCATCTTTAGAACTATTGTAAAACATCTTCAACATCGAGGCGGTGATATTAATTTAATCGACACGCTAGATCTGTCTCCGTGACTGGCTTAGGGGGGTTTACTATATCCCAAGCAAGAACTCGGCTAAAGAAAAGTCATCGCGAATCCATTATTTGTTATATCATACATGAATTTTATTGTTCAAATTCAGGATATTATTGTTAATTTGTCCTCAGTGAGTTTATAGAGTTTGAAGATATTGGGTAAATTTTAGTCTCATCCTTGAAGAAAATGCCTAAAAGTTCAATAGACGATGATTTGAAGGTAATCCGACATTTGCTCCAGCGATAACAATTTGTTGGGGATTCGAGGTAGAAATGTAAGGATAGGATTGGGGTTGAAATTAGGGTGGTTGGTGCAGCGGCGGCGCCATGGTAAAACTTTAGAGAGGGCGAAAACTGTCAGGAAGAGGGGGCGAAAAACAGCTCAATTCTATATATTACGCTTCGAAAAAAGCCTGATTTTCTGCTTTTCTGTATTTTGACAATTTCAGGGGGCGTCCCCCCCCCCCACCCCTGGCGCCACCCGTGAGTTAGTGGCATGGCTATATTACAGTTATTGACGATTTTCGTTAGAGTAATGGTATTATGATACAGGGACGAATCCTGGAATTTCCCAACGGGGTGGAAAGAAGTTTACGGGGTGTCCGCGACAGTAAATGCCAAAAAGTTTTGGAAAGAGCAACAAATCAATCAATCAATCAATCAAATCTGATAAAACAGCACTTATTTTATTTAAACAGAGGCGAGAATCTGTTTGGATTATGCTGACGGAATGTGTGTGACTCTGAAAGCTTAATCCATAATATTCGATATTGGGGGAGCTAGGGTGGTCAAAATAGAATGTCTTCCTTGTTGTGTTTGAATCACTCAAAGCTCGTTTACCCCGGCCGCCCGGGTAGGTTTTCAGACTTGGACTCTCGAGTAGTTTCCAATCCCCGGAAGAGCTCTCGATCCTCATCCACTAGCAAACTAGGCGAATTTTAAGCGACATTAAAGGAGGACGATATGCCCCCCATCTCCACCCCCCACGCCACGCGAAACTCGCCTCTGCCACATCCGAAATATTTAGGACGGTAGTGACCTTGAACGAAAATGATTATTTTTTTATCTTTTTTATTCCCGTTTGCGTCACCCGTGTACGCAATCGTGTTTGTGTGTGTGCCGGGGGTGGGGGGAGGGGAGGGGGAACGGTAAATCTGTTTACCTTTTCCTTTGAGATGAGTACCAACTTACCAACTCAGTTGACATTCATTTCGCATTCCGTCGACACATTTTCATCTTCCGAGCAATTAAAAATGCAAGATTATTATCTTTGAACTTCGTCTAATATTGCCAAATTTGCGGTTAGGCGTCGGTTTGATTTCATTTTCCTTTGGATTGGTTAAAACCGAAAATGACTTATCTTCTTGCTTGACTAAATTATTAATTATGATGATTGGGGGATCCGTTATTAAATGCTGTGAAATGACGCGATAATGGGAATGTCGTCGTTTTGGCCGGTTCCGGGCCGGTTTAACTGACATGTTTGTTTTTGATGCGCGGACGCTCATGCAATAATCATGTATTTGCTACAACGCATGCGAAGTAAAACAGTAATAATAGTCCTGGACAAAAGTTTGGAATTTGTTTATTTCTTTGCGTAGCCTTGTTTTAAAGTGCAGATTTCTTACAAATAATGATCAATTACCCATGCAGAACATATCATTACTAAGTTCAAATGAGCTTCACTCAGGGGCGGCGCCAGGGTAAAATTTTAGGAGGTGCGAAATCCGTCGGGGAAAATTTTGCCTGCCAAACAAATTTCTTTACTAGCCAAAATGCAAGCCGAACAGCGTCTGACAAGCGGGGGCAGGGGGTCGACGACGACAAAAAACATTTTTTGCTAGCCATTTTTTTTTTACTAGCAAAATAACAAGAATAGGAGGGCGATATTTTCGAAAAACAGTAAAATTCCCGTTATTTTAATAATAAAATAGGGAGTGGCCGCCCACCCCTGTGGCGCCGCCCCCTGTCTCTACTTCAGGACAAGAAATCTTCTCCTGATATGATTGAAACAGTGCATTTGGTAGAAAAATATGTTCCAAACTTTTGACATGCACGTGATATCGTACGGGCATATTTGTACATCAGTCCGGTTAGTACGGAGTTTATGGATACAATTTTGGATGCCCCCCCCCCCCCCGACCAAAAGCAAAAGGGGACTTCTCTATGCCATGTTCGCTCTAAAATCATGCATAACAACAATAACAATAACAGCACAAGTTCACTCTTACAGGACATTCAATATAAAAATTTCATTTAAATTCACCCTACAAAGAGTAACTTGGCACTTATACTAAGTCACTCTCGCGTTCTGAATCCACTCCTTATATAAAAGAATGAAACGTTCAATATCCTTTTGATTTTAGAGAGTGAGATTACAATTCACCCCACCCCCACCCCTCCCCGATGCGTCGCCCAAGATTCGCTGTTCGGACATATTCTGCATCAATGGCGGGATACGTGATAATACTTCTGATGAATTGCCAAGTCATTTTACTCAATATCTCACAGCACAGACAGTGATTAATGACCACAAGTACATAAGACAAGGTCTGATCTAGCGAAGACCACCTTTTTTCGATGAGGCGGACGATGTTTTGAGAATGAGTGATTGGCTGATATAAAATCAATGCATGGGGATCAGTGAACACGGTTGTATGTTGACCAGCTTTTCACAGTAGAAATGTTACATATTGTGGATAATGTTAATGTTGCCTATGGTTTTTAATATCATTGTTGACCGAAAATTGATTTGGACCACACTGTTACGAGATGAAATCGCTGAGAGAATAGCAATTGTGTTAATCAAAATTATATGGTATACAGTGTTGTGGAAAATAGTTTACCGCAATGTTGAAACACATCACAATAACACCAAACTACACCACACCACACTACACCATGCCACACTACACCACATCATGCCACACCACACCACATCATACCACACCACTCCACATCACATAGAATCACATGACACCACACCACACCACGCCGTACTACACAACACCACACTACACGGTATAACACCCCATCACACCACACCACACTACACCATGCCATACCACTGTACACCACATAACCATATGTCCCCACATCACACCACACCATACCACAGTATACCACAAAACACTTCACCACTCTATACCCCCATACACCACACCCAAATCACGCCACACCACACAATACATCACACCGCATCACACTGCGCCACAATACACCATACCACACCACACCACACCACACTAGAATACTTCATACCACATCACTCCACATCACACTACACTCCAAACCTCAGTACACCATTATCACACCACATACACCATACTACACTACGTCACATCCTACCTCACCACACTACACCACACCACACTATACCCATGCCACACCACTCCACACTACACTACATTACAGGTGCTACACAACACCACTCCACATCACACCATGCTACACCGCCACCATATCACACCACACTACACCATCCCACATCACTCCTCATCAGACTACACAACAAAGCCACAAGTTACACCATGCCACACCATTTTACGTTACATCACATCACACCACACCACACCACAGTATACCATGTCACACAACTTCACACCACATAACGTACACCACACCACACTATAGACACCACACCACCACCCCACACCACACTACACCACATCACATGACACTACACCATGCCACATCACTCAACACCACACTTCAACACTCCACATCACACTAGTCTACACCATACCACACCAGACTACATCTTTCCACACCACTCTACACCACACCATACCACATCACATCACACCAATATACACCACACCACACCAGTCTACGTCATACCACACCAGTCTACGTCATGCCACACCACTTCACACCACACTACACCACGTCACACCACATCACATCACACCACTTCACACAGCACCAGACCACACTACACCACAGGTACCACACCACACCACTCCAAACCACACTACACCATACCACTCCACACCACATCACACCATACCATACCACACTTCTCCATCTCATATCACTTCACACCATACCACACTACACCATTCCACGACAGTCCACTCCACACTGCACCACAAAATACAACACCACACTATGCTTACTTCCAGGTAAACCAATTTTATTTTATCTTATCTCATCGTATCGTATCTTATCTTATCTTATCTTATCTTATCTTATCTTATCTCATCTTATCGTATCTTATCTTACCTTATCTTTTATCAATCTTATCTCATCTTATCTCATCTTATCTTATCTTATCTCATCTTATCTTATCTTATCTCATCTTATCTTATCTCATCTTATCTTAATCATATCTTATCTTATTTTATCTTAATTTATTTTATTTCATTTTGTTTTATTTTATTTTATTTTATTTTATCTTATTTCATTTCATTTTATTTTTTTATTTCATTTCATTTTATTGCATTTATCTGATCTTATTCTGTTTTATTTTCTTGCAAAAACTCGGCTATTGCGGCTAAGACTCCACTGACGTCTGACTGGGCTACTCAACCGTACCCGTATTTATTAGGATGTAATTATACACTACAGCTAGCATAATCGTGTGCACACTAAAGGATAAACAAATAACACTGACCGCTTTGATCAAAATAATGCATCAACAAAAAATAATGTCGCCAAAGAGGCATGAAACGTTAAGTCCCCAAATGGCAAGCAGATAGTGTTTTACACCGTGTTTTAATAAATCATCTGAGTAAATTGCCAATGAGTGAACCGTAATAATACACTACTTTTCTCAGCTGAAACAGGAAGTTTGGCATGGTTGAATATCCACAGTGGTGTAGGTGGGGGGGGGTCCTGGAACCGAACGCCCAATTCCTCTGACCCAGGATTGTGATGTCAGTGTTAAATTGCAAATTTGAGATTCAAACACACCAATTTGGGACAGGGGCAGCTTTGCAATGGAGGAGGCGGTCGCCCCTGAAAATGTCAAAGTACAGAAAAAGTGGGGTATTCGCAGTGCAATTCATGACATTTAGGGGGTTAACATTTTCAGCTCCCCCCCCCCCCGAGTTTTCGCCCTCCCTAAGATTTTACTCTAGCGCCGCCCCTGATTTGAGGCCTTTGATAGCTAAAATCCTAAAGCTTTAGGGATCTCCACCCTGGACCCCACCCAAAAATGGTGGCAGTTATTTGGATGACCCCGCTACCTCCTTCTGCCAAGATTCCTGGATACGCCCCTGAACTTCCACATTCCCATCACATCTCAACCGAACCACGACTATACCTCATCAATGGCGGGATAGTGACCGGGGCTGCACGGACGACCTGTGGCCAGGTTTAGGCCTATACGACATCAACAAGAAAGTCGACCAAAGTTACCAATCATGACACTACTGGTGAAAGCGCTATGGGAGGTAGCTAGTTAATAATTGCCACAAACGTCCATCAAGTGATATTACAACGTTTTAATCAGGGTGGCAATTAAAAGTAGGCGCCAAATATAGCAAACCGCAGCCTATGACTTTTGTAAAGTTGTGGGGACGTTTCGTAATTGTAGACACATGTATACTCTCGGTTTCGAGTTTGACCTCTGCAGGAAAGTGAACTTGCAAGACGGATTATTGTGTCTGTTAATTATGAGACCCAATATTACTACGAAAAATATTAGTGCGAAAGCTAGGACTGTGGTGAGAGACAATGAAGTTAGTAGTGGATGTATACATTGTCAACCACAGCGCTCATTCGTTTTCACTGTGTCTGGCAACAAGATGAAACTTCGTAGATATTTGATGATTGATTATGTTGTTTACGTGATTTGTTAAATCATGAATATCGCATAGTCAATAGAATGCCACAAAATAAGTATCTAATTGCCTTCTTTGCATACGTAAAATCCAACATAGCAGAGAAAAGATGATGGCTTGAAACTGATGAGAGCCTCTGAAAAAAATAATTAAGCTGGCAAATTGATCCTCCAAAATGTGGGGTAGCAAAGGCCAAATAATAAGAAAACAATGTAAGAAAAACAAGTTTTAGTAACGTAGAGAAGCAAAAGAAACGAATATATGTCAATAGACAGCAATTCGTCTTTTTTTGCGGCAACAACATTGTCAACTCCATGTGAACGTCATGAATAGATAGGTCTCCGCTACATGCCAACTGAACTGTCGGTGGGAGACGGAGATATAAAGAACGCGAAACTAAAAAGCTATATGTGGAATTATGACGTCATAATTTGTGTGAGATTAATGGCTGCATGGTTGCAGACAATCAACTTTTGCCGCGCGCGACCCGGCGAAGACGCGGTGCTACGGCGCTCGAGCCGCTTCACTGAGCTACGACGGGCGAGGGGAACAAATTGGACAGGGTCGAAGTGATAGAGGGGAAAATACGAAGAAGATAATTTGCAAAGTCGTCACGGCGTGAAATGAGCATAGATTAACGTGGACACGATGCCCTCGAATTATTAGGAGATAAGGTGACGGGATGAAAGACAGTATTCCGATGATTAACAGTGTCTAATTTTGGTCTTTCTCTGAATGGTGTAGATTCATTAGAGCCCGTTCTTAAAATGTGAAATTTGAAGCAGTAATTACGGAGGTATAACGCGCGGGCACGAAAGTTCATGAAATTGGGTGCATAGAATTCCTGACGAAAATATTGCAGTGATGGTGATAACTAGATTGATAAAAAAAGATAGAAAGGTGGATGGACAGATAGATAGATAGATAGGTAGGTAGATAGATACATAAATACATACATACATACATACATACATACATACATACATACATACATACATACATACATACATTGCTAGATAGATAGGTAGATAGATAGATAGATAGATAGATAGATAGATAGATAGATAGATAGATAGATAGATAAACCAGTGGATGAGTGCACTGGTGATCGATAGTTAGATAACCGGTAAGACATACACTCTACTTCTCTATCTACTATAGATGACAAATAGATATAGATAAAAGTAGGACAGATAGATGGATGGATGGAAAAATAGATGGATAGATAGATGAATGGATGGATAGATAGATAGATAGATAATGGAAAGGTAGATTGATGAATCGAGTGATGTATAGATCTATCCATCGTATTAAATTATGTGCATTATGTATTATACGTTTTTTTTTTATTTGTTCATTTATGGTTATATAACTTATCCGTCAATTTATTTGTTTACTTATTTACTTACTTATTTTTTTTTATTCATTTATTTATTCCAATCACGCATGCAAGTTTTTGCTGCGAGATGCTCTACCTGGCGTCCACGTTACTATGGGTACCAAAGTGCTTCACGGTATATTTTCACATCTTATCCAACCTATAAAAGTTTTAGCCTATGATGCCTGTAATTTTGTCGTTATTTCATTCCGATCATATTTCTCATTTTATCTAAACATTGGCCTATTCGTCATCCGGGTCAGTCAGCAGTCTGCAGAAAACGAATTCCTAATATCATTGCATTTGTTGTTTTACCTTCTTTCCGTTATTTGATCCATAGTATTATTTGCACCCTTCAACAAAAAATGACGGTTTTCCGTTCCTCATCTGGGTCAGTTAATACAAGGGAATGTAATTTCCGGTCGGGGCTGTCAATCATTGAGTTCGGCAGAATTGAGTCGGGGTCAGACGTGCTGAATCCGTATTCCGACTGATTTGAGTAAGAATTTCAGACGTGTTTATAACCTCTCAAATGGAATTTAAGGTTTGAATTCTGCCATTTATTAAATCGTTTTATGCTATTTTGTGTGGGGATGTGTTTTGTTTTGTTTTGTTTTGTTTTGTTTTGTTTTGTTTTGTTTTGTTTTGTTTTGTTTTGTTTTGTTGTTGTGTTGTGCTGTGCTGTGTTGCATTGTGTTGTGTGGTATTAAGTTTGTGTCATGTTTTGTTTTGCTGTTTTGTTTTGTGTTGCATTGTGTTGTGTTGTGTTGAGTTGTGTTGTGTTTTGTTGTGTTGTTTTGCGGCGTTAGTTAAGTTGTGCTGTATTGTACCTTGTTCCGATGTGTTGTTGTGTAGTAAGATGTGGTGTATTTGTAGTGTGGTGTGGTGTGGTGCGGCGCGGTGCGGTGTGGCGTGGCCAGGAATCTGGGGACGATTTTTTCGCCGGCGGTGCAGAGATATATATTTTCGCGGCCCCCAAAAAATTTTCGCGGCCAAAAGTTTTTTTCACGGCCAAATTAGCGGCCAAATCAACAGCCGAAAAGTAGCTCGGGGGGGGGCGGGGGTGTCGGCGGAAGAATATTTTCGCCGGCCAAATCACAAGGCAACCGACAAAGTCGGCTCAGTGGGGGAGGGGCGGTGTCGGCGGCAATATTCGCGGCCAAAAAAAATTTCACGGCCAAATTTGCGGTCAAATCAACACCTGAAAAGTCGCTTAACGTCCAAATTTGAAGAAAAATAGACATACACGTCTTTTTGCAGGGGGTGCTGCGCACCCCATGAAAAATTTCTGGGGGTGCTTCAGCACCCACAGCACCCCCGCTTACCAGGGCCATGGGCGTGGCGTGACGTGACGTGACGTGACGTGACGTGACGTGACGTGACGTGATGTGACGTGACGTGATGTGGTGTGACGTGACGTGACGTGATGTGATGTGATGTGATGTGATGTGATGTGATGTGATGTGATGTGATGTGATGTGATGTGATGTGATGTGATGTGATGTGATGTGATGTGTCGGGGTATGGTGTGGTGTGGCGTGGTGTGGCGTGGTGTGGTGTGGTGTGGTGTGGTGTGGTGCCGTCATACCCCATTATGTGGCCACAACTTCCCCATATCAGGACAACTCATCCGGGGATGACTCCAACCTTACATCTTCCCAAGAGGACAACTCCCCCATCGGACTTCTTCCCCCGAGGACAACACCCAGGAGGACAATTCCCCTCCCCTCCGAGGACAATTCCCCAGAGGACAAGTTTAGACTTTTAGTACTGGAAACATTGTTAAACTCCTCAGGGTGAGTTGTCCTCCAGGGGAGTTGTATTCATGAGATTTGTCCTCCGCGGGAGTTGTCCTCCAGGTATTTGTTAGTGTACTGTTCTTCTTTCTCATTTACGCGTGGGATAAGATGGATGTCTTTTACAATGTACTTAAGTCAATTGCATTGTTCCTAGTCTGGAGAATGAAAATTTATGAAAAGTTGCATTCAAAGCCAAATAGAAAACTCTATGACATTGCAGACTTACGAGAAAATTGTCATCCACACAGGACGAGATTCGTGTCCTGATTACTTCAACCAAATTTGCTCATCCTTGCAATGCTAGATTTCTAAAAAAAATGCTTTAGATCCACTAAATCCACAATAATTGATAGAGTAACTACCCCTTTAAGAATGGTTGCCTTTAAGTTTCGTAAAAGATGCCTTACTAGAAAAGATACACACTCTTCCAAAAATACTTTTATGTGATGTTGGGGTTATTTGTGACATCTACTTACTACGAACTGGCTTGTATATGCTTAAAGGCAAGGTTCACCCTGACGTCAAGTTGTTTTTAATAAAAGCAGAAAAATGAGAGAAACATATTAGTGAAAGTTTGGCGAAAATCTACCAAAGAATAACAGAGTTATGAAGTTTAAAAGTTTCAATTTTGTGACGTCATATGGGAGCAGCTCCCCAAATGTCATGTAATATAAATTCCATAAATTGTCATTTTTTTTAATGGTTCATGTCATGATAATTGATTTTTTGTATCTTCATGAACAGTGCCATAGTGCAATAGGTTTGTATAGTACACGTAGATGACCTTGCATTCCTTTCAGTGCCTGATACATGCCAGCACAACCGTCTGGTATGTACTGTAATCAGCCTGATATACCCATGGACCTACTCTAGGTCCATGACATACCTAAGTGAGATTTGGAACAGTGTGCCAAGAACATACACTACACATTTATTATTTTTATGCGCATTTTTTCAAAATCTGGATAATTTCTGATCTTCAGATTTTACAGGCAAGTCCTTTGTAAATAGCCTAAAAGCATGGATAATGTTTTGCTGTCTTGAACTGATGTATACAGTATTCATGATTAATCATAATTAAATCAATCAAACAGTTAGTTTAAGGTCTCAAGGGAGGATTACGCTTTAAACAAACACGCATTATATGAACCGTGTATTAGAGGTCAAGCCCAGTTCACGCAAACAACAGAACGTACATCGAACAATGACACCCTTTTTTTCTTGTCGTAAAATATGGATACTTTGAAAAAAAAATCTTTGCTTGGTTTTACGTTCATCGCCATGAGAATATTTCAACAAATAAAGTGCAAGTGGCCTAGACGAGTCTGCGGTCGGGTCTCCCACCGTTTTCTGACGATTTAGGCCGCCATGGGTGGAGGGGTGATCCCGTCAATGCCGATGGATACATGCCGCGTGGACTTCCTCTTCAACAACGCCATCGAAGGGTGACGACCTGGACGATATCAAATATTATTGTTTGAAAAATGTGTAGAAAATATAGAAATCATAAACTTTTCTAGAAATTTATGACATTCTGATACCGCCAATTACCTGTTGAACAAACTACCAATCCCTGTACAAAATTACAACCCCTTCAAACTTTAAAACACAGTTAAGTAAACTAAACTATAATTTGTAATCATTAATTGTATGTATTTTCCCCTTTTTCCTTGTTTCCTCCTTTACGCATCTACGATTCAATATTTCATCTTGTTTTTTGCAAATATTGTCATTTTTGTTATTATCTTTCATTTACATGTCTATTACTCACTTTTTAAAATCATGTAATTAGTCTCTATAATCTTATTAATTGTGTATTCCTTCAAGGAATGATAGAGGGCGAATAAATTGGCTTGATGATATCAAGAAAAGGACTGAACTTAGTTTTGAAAATGTTAGATCAAGCTAACGTTCGTGACCGAAGTCGATGGAGGTGCATATAGCTGCCAACCCCACACTAAAAGACGATACCAGTAGTGTTGATCCGGGGGGGGGGGCTGGGGGCTTTGGAAAACTTGAAAATTTATAAAACACAATGCAAAATTATGTTTCAGATTCCGTGCAAAGCACTACAAAACACTTATGCTTTACATAGGGATGCTAATAAAATACATAGTCTTTCGGCTCATTTGCGGCGCCCGCGAAATCTTAATATTGCAATTGCGCCCGAAAATTAGACAGCTGCCCCGCCCCCCCCCCTCCCCCCATCCGAAAAAAATATCGCCGCCGCTGGACAGTATGATTGTTTTTTCGCACAGCTCTCAAGTTTGTTTTGAAACTGAATGGGACTACCCTGCTCTTAAGGAAATCGTGAATGACAAACTAATTTTAAAACATTGTATTTTTATGAAAAAAGGTCATCAGTTTGGGATAGTTAAAATAAAAGTAGGAGGGTTCTAGTCAAACTTACGGACGGGGAGGTCCATCGAACGCGAATTAATGAAAAGACATTATCACCGAATTACAAGCACATATATCGAATAAAATATCTCGGACGATTTTATTTGCCTACATTTCCTGAATTATATCACATTTTTTCAACAAACAGTTACATTTAGAATTAAATTGTCGAATTACAGGTATATTATATTCACACACAAAATACTTCATCAAACCAAATCATCGTCCCCGTTTACTTGAGAGTATATGGAAAAAAATCTTTGAAGAAAATTGATAATTCTTTCAAGTGGTTTACCAGCCTCAACTACATACTCTGTTCGAGGTTGGTTGGGGAAACTTTACCCAAACAATGGTTTCCGTGTATCAACTTTAATCAATTCTGACCATGGAGGAATCTTATTTTGTGTCAGATTCTAAACAAAACTTTGTTGTATATGCATAGATTACTCGGTGAAATCCTTGATTATGAATGAATTTCTTGATTGTTCCTAAATAAGAATGTAAACCTTTTGTCGGGCCATCGACTCAATTACATTAATTCCATGTCACCAAAATGCATAATTGCAAAAAAATATTTCATTTAAATGGTAGTTCTATTAAACAAAACAAGTACAGTACAGCACACGAGCTCTGGACTCTACCTAATATGACACACTGCGCAGTTACACCCTATGATTATAAAGCGTTAAATACAATAATCAGTTGTCTAAAGGTTTTAAAAGGTTTTGTTTAAATGCATCGTTTAAATGTTTCTAGTTTTACAAATCTGAGCTGTATGATCCTCTTCATGCTACTGACTTTGATAAGGTGTAAAAATAAACTCCCGAAGAATTGCATTTCGAAACGATCATTAAGTGTTTTGAAAAAGTGAAAATCATGAGCAACCATTCCAAATTGCTCAAAGATGTGATTCCCTGTACAGTTTCAATACAAATTGTGTTTTGAACCAAAATGACAAACGTATGAATATTTTTGCTATTACTGACTCGAATTAATTAATTTTAGGCCGTTTTAAGCAAACGTGCCACTTATGAATTGCCTAAAAAATCAAAAAGTCTAAAAACAAAGGAATACATAAGACATTAAAAACAATATAATGCATGAGAAATTAATTTGAATGTCGTAATTTTTCAAGCGCATTTGCTAAAAACACTTCAAAGAGTCTCTTGACCACAAATTAATACATTTGGAACGTTATTTTGGTGATTTAGAGCAAAAAGTCTGATTTCACACTTAAATTACACATAAATTGATATAATTAAAAAAGTAACAAAAAAATAACCAAGGGCGTAGGCTGGTTTGGGCACGGGGAGGTGCACATCTTGGGAAGGTGGAACTAAAGTGACATGGGGAGGTGCACATCTTAGGGAGGTGGAACTAAAGTTGAGTAAATCAGGCGTTGAAAGCAGAAAAAGTGGTGCAAATTTCGTTTTGCTTGCCAGGGGCGGAACTCCTATGGCTCTGCGGGGGGTGCACGTGCACCCAGTGCACCCCCCCCCCCAGCCTACGCCCTTGAATAACTACACAATTTTGCGGATTACGTCGCTGGTCGATATCTAAAGGTGGCTGGGAGGAACCCCCCTTTCCCGGCCATGCATATTACCTCTTACAATAGCCAAGTCTAGTGGGCATATTGGTTCATATTGTTTGTTCGTGTTACTCTCTTTAAGAAAAACGAGTGAAATTGTTCACTCTGTATGGAGTGAATGTCCCAAAAAGTTCAAGTTTCGGAGTGACCTCGGGGATCACTCGGAATCCCCGAGTGATCCCCGAGGTCACTCCAGAACGACTGAAAATCACGCAAGTTCACTCAAAATTCACTCGAAAATCACTCTAAATTCACTCTTTTTTGACATTCACTCCATAGAGAGTGAACAATTTCACTCTTTTTTTAAGAGAGTACGAGTCGAGCTGCTTAATTTTGAACAAGATAGAATATTTAAATTTGAAAAAACGGAATGGCTAAAAAAAAGCAAACTAAAACAGAAATCAAAATGACACGTATAAACAGACCATTGGTGTCATATTGTGGGGTCAGTTTATGTGACGTCACCCATTTAACAGCTGAATTCCATTTCGTAAAAAAAAACACAATTTAAGTGAGGCAAATTCGGCAGCTCCAACTGAGTCATTTTATCATACTCACAAGTTAAATCTCAAATCGAAACAGTAGACCCCTTTTGCTAAATTTAAACATTCGTAATTTAATTATTTAAGATTTTGTTATGAGCATTTCAATTCCCAATTTATTTGTGAATTACAATGGCGATTGCCATTTTTTTAAAGAAAGGTATAGAACAATGGCACAACATTTAGAAATGGATATCAACGTAATACTAAAGGTATTGGCTAACATTTACCACAGCCAAAAAAAATACTGAGCTACATGATTCCCCATGCTACCATTGTCTTATAAGGTCTAAAAATGACGACCTG
>JZLH01S0503185.1:0-18900 GCA_001188425.1 Eucidaris tribuloides
TCCCTCCGCTACAGGCTTCGCCTCGTTCTGAGTCTTTCTTGGAGGCATGTCTGAATTATACCCTGTAGCACTGTAATTACTTGAGTAATCGTGGCTCTCTAATGAACATTAGTGGGCATTCAGAAGGGAACACTGATTACATAGACAGTGAATAATGAAGCTAAAATAAATTTCCTTTGTTGAGGTTGTTAAAAAGCTTCCATCTCACCATTGCTTTCCAGCTAAACGCATAATTTTGCATATCGAAATGGTCAACGCCGCACGTTTGATACCAGTTGAAGCACGACGTTACGTGCCGAGAGCAAATAATCGACGATTAGCTAACCGATTCATCGCAAAGTAATCGTACGAATACTGCCACTTAGTCAGCCAGCTAAGCCGCCCGTTGTCGTACCCATTAGCCGGTTGGTACATCGTCACATAAGGCACCATTGCACGCAGGTGATCGCCAGTAGATCTGTCTGCGACTTGTCCAGTGTCGTGCAACTATTGGTCGCGATCTAGCGATGTGGATTACGTTGGCGATTACCTACGACAATGCACAACGGTCGTAGCAAGTGTGACCATACAGCCACAAATCGTGGCGAGAGTTACTTGCGACCTTGGCTGCGGAGAGCCCTTGTCGTACGATCATTTAAATTCGAGGTAGTCGTAACTGCTAGTGTGACCAAAGCCTTAAAAGAGTTTTTATGAAGCAACATTGGATCAAAAAATTCTACCTTTTCAAACAAAGCACATCTTCCAACCCAAGGTCATTGTTTACTTACCGATTGCGATAATTGCTGAATCGATAAAAATAGGTCACTTTGCACAATGCTGCTTTCATGGGATCAATACATTTTAATGAGCATCCTCTAACGTAATCACAACTTTTTATTGAATAATGTTGAGTCCTGCGACTTCAGCACGAATGCAACATATGAGAAATGTATGATCTTACATTGCTTTGCATGCAGAATCATCTTATAGAAGGAAAAGTATTCAATCAATTTTAACAAACTTAATTGGTATTACTTGTTTTCTAGAATAATTTACCATCAGCTGAAGAAAATCATTTTTTTTTTCAGGATAAAAAGTGTATGCGTGTCAATTTTTGGACTACCCTGTATAGCTAGTTCCTGGTAATCATCAATTATCACGTGTCTGAATCATGAGACAGCTTGGTAATATTGACTGTTCGGAATATGAATCATTGTCGGTTTTGACAACTTATGGCAAATATGACGAAGTAATCTTCTAAAAGTTGTTTAGTCCTCACCAAATCGCTTTTCATATGAAGTCACAATGTATAGGTTATTTTATTTTCATCATTTATATATCCGTATTTGTATATTTGTACAGTATTGAAATACATATTTTGAATTTATACTACAAATTGTAGAATAGAAGTAGAATATAAACATGTGTTAATTAACGTATTGTGTTCATAGAATGCCGTATAGGAAATATTATACAGGTACACACTTACAAAGAATATGTTCAACTTAGCACCTTTAGCAATGTCACATTGGGAGCTCTTTTAGGGGTGCAACTTTGCACCATTCAGAACAATGTTACACTGGGCGCACCTTTGAAGGTGCAACTTTGCAACTCAAACGGTTTGAAAGGTGCAAAGTTACACCCGTAAAAAATCTCCCAATGTGACATTGGTCTGCACCTTTAAAGGTGCAAAGTTACACTCGTAAAGGAGCTCCCGGTGTGTCATTGGTTTACACCTTTAAAGGTGCAAAGTTGAACCTATTTTTCTCAGTGTGCATAATTATCTTACTTTTGAAAAGTATTAGTAAAAAAGTAACGACGCAAAACAATGACAAAGAGAAGTGATGCAGGACATCTCTGATTCAAATTCAAGTTCAAATTAAAATTCAAATACATTTTTTTCTTCTTTTCTTTCAAATGACAACATGCCGACATGAGCATAACAATGGAGTATGCATTAAACCTTTCCAGTGCCAAACTCAAGATACCACGTGCAAAGTTAGTGGAGTCTTGTTGCCGTGGTACCGAGAGTGTTAAACAGCACTGGATATGAAGTTAGCTGATTCGTTTAAGAATGGAATTTGCACGCAGATCTATTGCAGCTGTTTTATAATTTACAGAATGCATGTCAATTTCTCGAATTGGCCTTGCTGAAAAGAACACGGTATGAAACACAATGCGGAACACAGTGTGAAAGATAATGCGGAACACAGTGTGAACACATTGTGAACACAGTGTGAAATCTCTTCACAGTGTTAAATTCGAGCGTTTTAACCTTGTGAATCATCAATTCACATTGTGGAACAGAACATCACTATGTGAACACTCGGCGAAAAACCTCACCCCAGTATGAAATCATCTTCACATTGTTAATTCGGGCTTCTTCACATGGCCGACTATGTGAACACACTGTGAACATACTGTGGGACACTGTGTTCCATCCAGCAGGAGAATGTCATTTGGTAAAGTTTAAAAGTAGAAAGATGATGGTGAAACTATGGTAAGATTCCGTACTTACATTTCTAAAGTATCCGAATCCAAATTAGTACCCTTGTTAAAGAGTAGCAGCAAAAGTTCCCTTGATGATTTCACTTTGATTGTGAACAGACACCATGGGCTTTATCCACTAAACTACCGAAACAGTCGGCCAATCCATGGAAAGACTTCATTAAATTTTTCATAGATAAAATGTTACAGTGAGATAAATATCTGTTTCGAATTCAATAAATTAATAACAGCGAATTTGATTTGAGCAAGACATGACTCCCTAGTTATAAAATAAAACGTTATATCAGCCTAATTATATCACAAGCGCATGGGCAAAATAGTCATCTCTTATTCAATTTGTGTGTTTTTATATCAATGTTACGGTTGAGAATGAGAAAGACATTAATTCATCATAATTATGTTTAACAACGCATCTGTATATAAATATTAATAGATATCAATTCGATATATGATGTAATTGTGAGACTGTATATAATACATGATTTATGCAGAAATATACACAGTTTGGTGATACACCAAGAAACCCATTTTACCTTTATTTTATTGGGTTATGTTGTGCCATTGTGTTTGTACTACAATTGATGAGCGATAATGTATTGCGCGACCTGCTTTTTTTCCATTTTCTTTTTTTTTTACAATTTCAGTTTGATAGCATTCTAATACTCCAGCAACTTTCAACTTTAAGCCTCAATACCTGAGTACCATTGCAAATGCGAAATCGAACACGTTTTAAATGATTGAATTAAGCTCATTGGGATCGAGTTCTCTTGGTTACAACCTAAAAACTGAATATTTGTTTTAATAAGATGTTGAATGGTGATTTGATTATAATGCTATCTTCTGAAATTATTAACTAACTGTGTTCAAGGCATCGCTTCACAGTGATGCAAAGTTGCAAACAGATACCAGTTTTCTTCTTGTCTGGAAGGCTCTGAGCTTGGGTGGTGTGCTTGCTTGTCTGTTTGTAAGTATGGACAAGTATTTGGAAGAAAAACATTGGTCTGTCAATCTCAAAAATACGACACCAGAAAATCATGAAGGAATGATTTATTGCATCAATTTGTGAAATACACAAAATACGCAGTGAAATTGTGACTATCATGCATGGTTTCTCTTTTTGCTGATGCATATGTATATATCTGTATGAATATGAAATAAAGAAATATTTCAATGAATCACTACTCTATACAAAGACAAGATGGATGGATAGATAGATAGATAGATAGATAGATAGATAGATGGATGGATGGATCGGTAGATAGACAGAGTGATAGAGTGATTGATTGATTGATTGATTGATTGATTGATTGATTGATTGATCGATTGATTGATTGATTGATTGGTTGATTGATTGACTGACTGATTGATTGATTGATTGATTGATTGGTTGCTTGCTTGCTTGATTAATTGGTTGATTGAGTGATTGATTGATTGATTGATTGATTGATTGATTGATTGATTGATTGATTGATTGATTGATTGATTGATTCATTCATTCATTCATTCATAATAGACCTGAGTGAGTATATTTTCGTTTGGACAAGTTTTGAAGAGTTAAATACGTATTCATTACTAGTATTCATTTTCAATCAATTAAAGGATGTTTTCACACAACTTGTAACAGGAACTTTTACTTTCTTGCCCAAATGATTAGATATTTACATTTAGAAACTGATAGATGTAATTTTTTGTGATGTGTCTCCTTGTTTTTTTATTAACCTGTTTCTCCGAGATTTTGTAATTCCCATAGATTTAAAGGCAGTGGATCTCATTTGCAAACATCTCCTCAGACCAGGAAAAGATAACCCATGCCCTTGGGCTATTGATGAAGGGCATGTCTGTGAAATCTGGGGGAAAGTAATTGCTTAGAATTTAAAAAATGCGAAAGAAAAACAATAGCCGTTTAGTGTAGGTTCTATGGTAGGATTTTTTTTTCTCGCGAGAAAAAAATCAAATCAGAGTCTAACGGTCACTACAATTCCACTAAAACTGAGTTTCTAGCTCCTATATTTTGCTTAAGGTTCCCAGATGGCATTTTCTTCTAAATGCCATTGTATTTACACAGTGTCAATGTTTAGGCATGCAAAGAGATCCACTGCCTTTAATGCATAGAAAACCTGGTTCCCGTACCCAAAGGATTAACATTGGTCATTTTCATACGTGAAGTTTATGTAATTATTTATTTCGGGGTATTGTTTATATTTGGGGTGCTTTGCTTTTCCTCTAGCTAAATATATCACATTACATATGAATTCCAAGCTTTCCAAACGACTCTCACATCAGAAAATATCTTACAAATCAGGATGTTTGGTTTTTTGGCACCAGCACAAAATCACCTAACTGTATCCGAACGATACGTATTTTTAGACTCTATTATTTCCTTCCCATACACAAAGCGATACATGGGGCCCCTTACGAGAGTTCTCAAAATGTGCAACTATTATACAAGGAAAACCATCGTCCACACAGAAATTCAGTCCATGTGGCTTCAATATATCTACTCATTCCCTCCCTTCCATGTCTAAGTTTCACTTGATCTGCTTGCAAGTAGAATCTGAATCTGAATCTGAAGTAATATCAGTCATAAAAAGAAATAAAACACTTTTGTCACTCATTTTGGTAGTTTAACACTCAATAATTCTATTTTTAAAAGGTTGATATACGAAACTCGCAGGCGTTTATTGGCTATTTCTATACTTTGACTCGTGTCTGTTAAAGCTCTCACTGAAATAGTCCACGAATTTACTGAAGTAACCGTTACAAATTTGTAACGTATTGATATAGTAATAACAACGATATGGAGAAAATGGGGACATATCAGTAAGACACAGAAATGTTTTGCTGACGAAGGTATCTTTTTTTTCATTTCGGTCTTCTAACACTACCTTCATAACTACTAACTGCTACTTGCAGCTGGCAAATGGTCGTTATGGCAAAATGTTCTACCCAGAAGGGTGTTAACAGTATAATTGCGTCTAATAATAAACATTGTCGTATTTCACGTGAAATGAAAATAGTGTGATATATTTGCATCCTTCTGTCAGTCTGCTCAGTGCAAATTTAACTAAGAAGCCATTTTTTGTTACATGCAGTAGTCCTGTTACCATCATTTGGCTAACGACCTTCCACCAGGAGCATGACATTATGTAGCTAATTAAAGACAAAAAAATAATTTAAAAATAGGGTTTAGAGAGAAAGAGAGAGAGAGAGAGAGAAAAGAGATTTTAATATTTTTGGCAACTGTGATCTTGGCCGTGAAACGGAAAAAGCGGGTGATACTATCTGACCCGTTCTAAATATAAACACAAGCACGTCTAATACAATCAAATAGAAATCATACAAAACTTGTAATATTAAATTTTATCGAACGAGAAAACAAAAATATGACTCATCTTTTGAGGGGGTCATACATTGTAAGTTCTTGAATTAACCCACAGACGAACAAATCATTGGCACAGTTTATAACTTACCACGCACTTGTTTCCGCAAATAAATTATGACTTACTAACTAGTGTTACACGCATCTGTCAAAGCCAACCAAATGTTTTGCGCTTGTAATCTCCCACTCGACGTTAGTGTGTAAACGTTTGGAAATAAAAAAAAATACCCTAACTAGAGAGAGAGGAGAGGAGAAACGATGTACACTATACATGTATAAGGGGGAAAAGGTTCAGTTCATAACACGTTTTGTCACATAATAGCAGAACAATTTTAGCTATTTATTTAGCTATCTATTTGAGGTGCTACAATGAGCACCTTTTAGACCAACAAAAGGTTCTTGTCGACACCTATTCGGACAAATCGGTGCTTATGATGCGTTCAAATGGTTGTGATAGGCACCAGAATTGGAACTGCTTCTGTGACAAATTGAGAACCTTTTGCGATTTTTTTTTTCTTACAGTTTATATATTTTCATGTTGGAAATGACAAGCACATATAGTTGTCGCAACAAGCTTTATCGGCCGATATTATTGGGCTCTGTATTTCTTTGCAATTTAGACAATTTGACATTATGTTCCGACCTGTAACAAGGACAGAGCACGTGTTCCAGTATACTCTTTGTGTTGGATTATTGGCTAGATTTGCAGCAATGACAGTTCAGGGGCCATTTGGGAAATATTGTTGTTGTTGTTTTTTTTTGCAACGCTTCACACAACTTCCTTCAAATTTGTTGGTATATAGTTTTAAACGATGTGATTTTCAGACGACACTTTGCGTGACACTTTACGGCACCAACAAACTAAGTACGAAATTGTTCAATCAATATTTCAGTATCAAAATGCTTACCGTAACCTTTGCCTTCTATTGCACATAACATGTCAATGATAATTAATTTCATTTTCAATTATTTCATTACGTGCTATAGATAAGCTTAACTTGTAACATGAACGTGTAAAATTATGTTGACATATTTCAATTTTAAGGAAGCAGCGTTACCCCTTATCAACATGCACACACCTGTGAGCACATGACAGTTAATGCTGGCGCCACATAGAAACGATTTAAGACCTGTAAAGTATAATTATGAAGTTTTACGATAATTCATTTGATAATAACTGACAGAATGGGACATGTGTATAAATAAGATACATATTTTTTAGAAAAAAACCGTATAAAATGTAATTTTTGAAGTTAACTAGTTGATTTTAACGGCATACTTATACAAACCTGATGGTGATAGCATAACGCAATGTAATCCGGCCATATCATTGATATACATTAAATAAAAATCATAATCATTTAGTTTCTACATCTAATAGACATCATTATAAAATGATGCAAATCTGCAACTTCAGATAAGTTTTGGCATCTATCTATCTGTCTATATATCTAAGCTGTTCCATCCTCTGTAGTATGAAGCCCTCTTGGAACATTTTCCATTTCTTTCAGTCTCTTTCTTTCGTGACCATGCCATTAATTCCTCTGTATGCTGTTATATCATCGCGCCGCTTTGTCTGTTTTTTTTTCCTTTTCCCGGAATGAAGTTGCAATTCTGTTACCCCCTTTGTCAAACGGTTGTCGGTTATACTGGCGACATGCCCTGCCCACCCCCTTTTCACTTTTTTGTTAAGAAAAATGTCTCAATGATATCTTTGATTTAGGAGCTGTCTCGTATTAATACATTTATCATCTTCCTTTCCATGGCTCGTTGGGTTACAAAACGTTTTTTGTTTTATCATTTTACTTTGGCTTAAAAGTGGGCATTAGGAACTTTCCAAAAGCATGTCAGGGAAGAAGAACGAGCATAGTTTAATTTTCCTCTAATGTGTTCACTTCGATGACCTTATCTGGTGCCATTGACTAATACAGTCAACTATATAATATACTTGCAGTTGCAGGGTCATGAAGAAATTTAGTCTATTCACGATACTTAGAATTATCCGGATTTCCAGAGAATGATTCATCAACAATTCGCTATCAGTCGGAGATACAACGTCGACCTCGCGATAACTTGTTTAAGATAAAAAGTGCCAGTGGCCTCTGATTTTGACACTTCGCGCTTTAACTATTAGGTGCATCAGTTTGGACAGGGGTGTTGCTTGCGGGAGGGGGTATGAGGGGTGAACATCCCTCATTGGCCGGGAAGTTGTCGGGTCATTTGCGATTTTGTCAGATAAAGTAATAGAATACCCTTTATTGCTTGTTGATTTGTCAGCCATCGGTATATAGGGGTATACGAATGATTCTGTCAGGTACGATACCCCACCCTCCCTCCCCTCCCCCCATTGAAAAAAGTTCTAGCGACGCCCCTGAGTTTAGATAGCTTAAAATAACGAATTGGGTCGAAGTGGAAAAATTGTGAGGTTGTGTCACATTCCGGGGTATATAACTTGGGGCCGAACTTGACAGAAAGTGACGCAAATGCATGATTGGTACGAGCGTCACCACCAATCTATCTTGTCTAGGTATCTTAGAGGGAATTTAATTTGATAATGACTGTGGGCATATTTTGTACACGAGCGCCCGCATCATCGTGCGTAATAGCCCAGCCCTTTAAAAAAAGATACAACGTAAGATATGAGACCTGGGATTCTTAATACCATGCACAAATTACATTAAACACATATCCCATGAGTTATCGATAGATTAATTCAGCAATTTGTTACTCTATACTGCTTTCAAAATGCTTGTACTGATTATTTACCTCAGTACATAATGTCATTGATTGGAAAATAATTTATTCAATATTTACTGTTGTTATGATAATTCTAGAAATCAATCAATCATCATTTTTTTCCCGTTTTTGTTCTGTCTTGGATAAATTTAGATCTAAAGATGAAATGGGAATCGTGTCTTACATTAAAACTACACTGTGAAAAGCATGTTTATTAAACATGGATCTTTAGCAAAAATGTGTTAAGAAAATGTATGTATAGATTATTGACATTTTGTGTTTAGAAAGTGGACACCGATGTTTAGTAAATTGACACAAGACGTTTTTCCTCTGAACACTCTCCAAAGCGTTTACTCGCTAAAAGCTTTTGCCGTGTACCATCATACATAAATCTGCAGTGTAAACATTCAGCTGCCACTGATATCAGGTCATTTATAACCAAAATGATTGTCGAGAATAATATAGAGTGTTAAATGACCCACTAAAAATAAGTTCAAAACTTTGGTGACCTTCCTCCTAATTTGCGTCAATTTCTAAGTGTCCTGTATGTACATAATTATAACGTGCCGACCATGCGGTGCGGCACGTAGATGCGCACACATCCTCCTTAAACTCTCATCCGCACGGTTCACCTGATTGAATCACGTCCTGTAAACAGTCCAGAATTTGATGACTAATATCCAGCTGGACCAGAGGTCCCGAAATTAACCCCCCATCCTGGAGACGAGACCGTAATCCACATCTTAAACACCATGGAGCTCGGCTAGAAACATCGCGAGACCCCATTCATGAGACCGTCGCCTTAATATCCGGATAATTAAAACCTTAGCAACCCCGTGAATCCGAGTGCCGCTTCATGCACTCGACGAGGATTTTAAGTCGCGAGTTACACCCATCTCATTATATGTAATACTACCAGACGAATATCCACAGGACTACATTTTCAAGGACATGTATGGGTTGAAATATTGTATATAATTGTGCCATAGATAAGGGCTTATTCGCATATTTTTGTTTGTTTGATTGCTTGCTTGCTTGCTTGCTTGCTTGCTTGCTTGCTTGCTTGTTTTAGAAGTGTTTTAAGCTTGCCTGGTTTTATCATGTACTTTCTTCGCTGCAACTATTTAAAGACTACACACGCACACACACACACACACACACACACACACACACACACACACACACAACACACACACACACACACACACACACGACACGACACACACACACACACACACACACATATCACACATTCCACATGTGAACTCGGTCTTTGTGAGAGCTTTTGATCACTAATCACTATTCAGTGTTTTTTCATTCGATTTATAAAATTTATTAGACAAAACACACACACTTACTTTATGTATTTATGCATTCATTAATTTATTCATGTATTTTTCCATCTATTTACTTATTTTTATTTATTTATTCATGTTTTTACTTATTTCTTATATATTTACAATTTTGTTATGTAAATCCAATGTATCAAAAATCTGTATGAACAGGGAATTGATGTTTTAACAAAGTGGCGTGTAAAAAATTGTTCGCCAAAATTCACAATTTAAAAAAAGAAACACCTTCATGACCCTTTTCATTGTGTTTTCTTGCAAATAGGGGGTGTTTAAGGGGGAATTGAAAGGGTTAATTGAATTCCAGAACTACATTCACCTTTAACTTATTAATATATAGGAAAGGGCGATACATATCTAGGGAGCGGCTATTTTCGATGGTGACATCGAAACAGAAACAAAACAACTGTTTCCCCCTCCTGAGGGGCGAGGAGGCGTTTATAGGGCTGTAAATTGGGTTGCAAACTTGGCATTGCATACAAATCCTCACTCATTACAAGGTTATTATTGTAGGCTATTTCCGTGATAATCGCTCTGTTTCTGTCCTTGTAAATATGGAAGAACTACATGGTTGATATATTTATGTACCGTAGTGTACGAGGGAAACATAATTTTTATAGTGCCTCGTCTACAGGCGGCTTTTCAATATCCTAGAGCACCATAGACAGGAACAGCAGACTTGTTTTGTTTTGTTGTTATATACATTCAGTATAATCACTTACATATGAATATGAATATGAATATGAATATGAATATGAATATGAATATGAATATGAATATGAATATGAATATGAATATGATATGAATAGGAATATGAATATGAATAGGAATAGGAATAGGAATAGGAATAGGAATAGGAATATGAATATGAATATGAATATGAATATGAATATGAATATGAATAGGAATATGAATATGAATAGGAATAGGAATAGGAATAGGAATAGGAATAGGAATAGGAATAGGAATATGAATATGAATATGAATATGAATATGAATCTGAATATGAACGTGAACAGGAATATGAATATGAATATGAATATGAATATGAATCTGAATATGAACGTGAACAGGCATATTCACATGCATATGTATATGAATATGAATATGAATACGAACAAAAATACGTAAACGAATAGGATTATAGGAACATAAGCAAAGAATACTACGACTGAAACTAGATGACGATTTCTCTATTTAAAGACAATTGCTAATTTCAGTCTTTTTTGGAATGAATTAGTGGAAAAGACATACAGACATAATATTCCAAATCATTGTCAAGGTCATTGTTAGGGCCACTGTCGGGTGAGGCGAATCAACAACAGCGATTTAATAAATCCCTCATTATCTCTGCTTCGCTTTTTGAAACATTAATGAATACATTTGTTTTGTTGGAAATATACTTAGAAACAGGGTTATCATTAAATTAACAAGTCAAGATAAAACTAGGAACAAAATTAGTGATACCAATCGTGATTTCAGTGATAGACACGCATTTCGTAAAATAAAGCTGACGGTTACATTGACCTTGTCAAATGATTTTTTTTCTAGCATCAGAGTGATCATCAAAGATAAAGTTTGTCAGTAGCAATATTCTATATTATCTAGGATATTGAATTTGAAAGCGTAATTTAATCAGGAAATATATCAAATTAATGTTATCAAAAGGCTACGTGTAGGGGCCACCGCTTAACATACCCAATTATGTGTTACTTCTGTCACTATTGATTTCACGTTCTGTGTTTCTATCCGATTATACCCTTTTCACTTAACACCTACATATTTTTTTTCAGTGCACGATTATTGTTGAGCAGCGGCAGAGAGGACGATCTACGATTGTGGGAGGTAGACATAAAATGAAATGGCAAGACTGAACTAGTCCTTAATTTAGGAAATAATACTCCTAATATCAAGTAAAGTATACTGTTAAAGGTTTCTTCTGTGAAAATTCTAAAGTCATACACCTCCTCTTTGTTGTACATTTATTGTCACATAACGCTGAAACGGTGAAATTTGGTGTAAAAAGCTTTCTATGGGATCAGTTTCTAGTAGGACCGTTAGGGGCAGAAGAAAATATTGTTTGAGAGATCAGAAAATGGGGAAAGGAATTCTTTCATCAGCGTACATTACGTAACTCACGTTTTGATTTCCTACTATCTTATGTCTGGTGACAATTGGGTGGATTATGTCGCAATCCATTGCATGGATGCAGGCACATCATGAATATTAATGAGCCAATGTCTTTGTTCGCTGTGTTCGAATTGTGTGAGCGTGGCATTTCTGTTTCTGAATAGATACTGATATAATTCACAAGGTAAACGGATTCATTGTACACAACTATGCAGAAAACTCTTGACTAATTTTACTCAGTAAAATTACAAGAAGCCAAAAATCATCAAATGCAAGTTCACTACCATCTGAAAACGAGAAAACATGCTTATAACTGACAGGCAAAGGCTTTCTAAAGCGTACATTACGTAACTCACGTTGTAATTCTGTCATGGGTGATGATACTTGCTTGCATGACGTCACAATCCTTTCATGGATGTGTGCACATCATGAATAGCAATGAGGCAATGTCTTTGTTCGCTGTACTTGCATTGTGTGAACGTGGCGTTTAGTGTGTTTCTAAATATATACACATATCATTCAAATGCGAATCGGATTGATTGTACATAACTATGAAGAGATCTCTGGATTTATTTTATTCTTCAAATAGAAGAAAGTCCACAATCATCGAATGCAAGTTCACTACCACCCATGACCGAGAAAACATGCTTATAACTGTGGGCAAAGAAAAGTTTTTCGTAGCGTGCGTTATCTCATCCGTTTGTTCATTGCCTGTCATTAAGTTCTGTTGACAGTCGGGTGGATAACGTCACAATCCCTTTCATGGATGCGTGCACATCATTAATATTAATGAAAATGCCTTTGTCCGCTGTGTTCGAATTGTGTGAACTTAGCGTTTGTGTTTATAAATATATACACACATTATTCACAAGTTAAAACGATTGATTGTACATAACAATGAAGAGATCTCTTGATATATTTTACTTTTCAAATTACAAGAGGTCACAAATCTCAAATTCAATTTCACTACCACATAAGTCTTTGTAAAACCTAAACAATTGACAACTGAAAGAAATGATTTAACAGCGTATATTACTTTAAAAACAAGTGCATTCCCTGTCACCCTATGTTTGTTGACACTTGGGAGACATGGGTGCATGACGTCACAATCTCTTTCATGGTGGATACGTGCACATCATGAATATTAATGAGAGGAGTGCCTTTTTCCGCTGTGTCCGAATTGTGTGAGCGTGGAGTTTGTGTTTCTAAAAATATACAAATATTATTCATAATTGAATAGGATTGATTGTGCATAACTATGATCAGATCTCTTGATTTATTTTACTCTTCAAGTTACAAGAAGCCACAAACATCAAATTCAAGTTCACTACCCTGCAAGACCCAAACAACATACTAACAACCGAAAAGAAATGATTTACCAGTGTATAACCTTAGCCACAAGTTCATTCCCTGTCATCATATGTCCGTTGACACTTGGGTGATATGGGTGCATAACATCACAATCCCTTTCATAGATGGGTGTACATCATGAATAGTTATGAGCAAATGTCTTTGTTCGCTGTGTTCGAATTGTGTGAACGTGGCGTTTGTATTTCTAGATATACATATTGTGCGGAAGCATTTAGGCGTGTAATTAGGAAAAAAAACATTTTCAAAAAAACTTTGCTCTTTCAAATAGTACATTCGGCAAACTTAATCATTCAAGCATCTCTGAGTAATATGACTTTCAAATGTCAATGTCAAAAACCATTTGCTATACGTTTTTGCCTTTGGCATTGAGCACACCCTGTATCCATTTCTTTCTTTTCCTGACGTGCTCAGTGTCAAAGTGTAACAAATGGTTTTTGACATTGAATTTTCAAAGTCATGATACTCAGAGATGCATGAATGAATAACTTTGCTTAATGTATCATTTGAAAGAGCATAAAAGTGAAAGAAGTTTATTTTGAACATATTTTTTTCAGTCATACGCCTGATTACTTCTACACAATAAGCCTTTGTTTTAGGGTTCTGATTTGGTGGACGCACTGTGTACAGATATGTTTTACAAGTAAAACGGATTTATTGTACATAGCTATGAAGGGTTCTCTTGGTTTATTTAACTCTTCAAAAAAGAAAGAGTCCGCAATCATCAAATGCCACCCCCTCTCCAACCTTGCGATTTGGGGATGCATAACCCAATCCCCTTGCTGTGTATGCTACTGCAAACAGAAGGGGAGACTAGCAAGTGTAACTAAGTATGATGTAATTTACTTGTGAACAATGTTCAAACCTATGCATAATAACTTTATGTAATCAGTGACAGAAGTGTGACTAATATTGCTACCCTTGTCGTTAACGTAAAATTTTGTATCAGTATCTTGTTTCAAACGATTTTTTTTTTATTTTTCTTCATATTAAAAATTTGTAAAAATTCCGAAAATAGCCAATTCTAATTATACGCGTATAATGAGACTTAAATAATATATTATTAAAATGATATTTGATATAATATAATATCAGTTAATTGCATATGATTATAATTTACATACTTGCAAGTTAAATTTACACGATGTGATCCAGAATTGAGATAATACAAAAAAAAATGCAAAATTAAAGAATCATACAAAAAACTAGAGCAGTTCGACTGCGTGCAGACGGATGGGTATGCCTCCGCATTCGGCACTACCACCCACAATGATTGAAAATCCTTATGCATGCATTTACCCCATTTTGATCAGAAATTTGTAAGTTACCTTGGTAATGAGACCAAATGAGGTTTGTATAAGCCCTTGTGACCTTTGACCTATGACCTTTTAATTCCGAAATGTAATCAGTTCATTGGGGCCTCATACTGCATACTTGACCCAAGTCTCATTAAAATCCGACAAGCGATTCTTGAGTTATAATGGTACTAAGCTCAGATCTGTATTCTGAGATTATGACCTTTGACCTTTCAACTCCGAAGTATAATCAGTTAATCTGTGCTTCATACTAAATACTTGAACTAGAGCAGTTCGACTGCGTGCAGCCGATGGGTATGCCTCCGCATTCGGCACTACCACCCAATTTGATTGAAAAGCCTTATGCATGCATTACCCTATTTGATCAGAAATTTGTAAGTGGCCTTGGTATTGAGCCCAAATGAGGTTTGTACAAGCCCTTGTGACCTTTGACCCATGACCTTTTAACTCCGAAATGTAATCAGTTCATCGGGGCCTCATACTGCATACTTGACCCAAGTCACACTAAATCCGACAAGCGATTCTTGAGTTATAATGGTACTGAGCCCAAATCAGATCTGTATTCTGAGGTTGTGACCTTTGACCTTTCAACTCCGAAATGTAATCAGTTAATCTGTGCTTCAAACTTAATACTTGAACCAAGTTACATTGATTTCCAATTAACCACTCGTGAGTTATCATGGTAACAAGCCCAAATCAGACATGTACGACGCCTTGTTACCTTTGATCTTTCACCTATCACCTCCAAAATCTCATCAGTTCATCTGTGCCTTACAATACATAGTCTACCCAAGTTTCATCAAAATCCGATGGGCCATTCTTAAGTTATTGCTTAAAAGACAACGGGTATTGGGCCTCATGACCTTCGACCTGTGACCTTCAACTCTAAAATTTAATCAGTTCATTGTTGTCTTATAATACATACTTCACCCAAGTAACATTAAAATCCGGCCAGTCATTCTTAAGTTATCACGGTAACGAGCCCATATCAGACCTGTTTTAGGCCCTGTGACCTTTGACGTCAATCCATTTTTTTTTATTTTTTTTTTAGAAATGAAATGAACATTACTATAAAATTAATTTCATCAGGCTATTAAGTAGCAAAAGAATGTTCAGTTTTTAGTAGGGATTTTCATTCCGTATAAATGTCAAACAATGTGCGAATCGGTACTACAGTCTTTGTTACGGAAGAACCATAATGGCGAATATGTATATAAAATTCAATTTCATGTTTTCAACTGTAAAAAAAATGCGGAAATTGTTTCGTTGCATTTGATATATATATTGTCACCATGTACACAATTATTATCTCATTAAGGTCAACTAAATGTTGATGGGAAATCTTGACTTTATACTTTTTACATGACATTCCCAAAACTTCTTCAGGACCCTCTCAAGATATGCTCTGCTATCGTGATAGACAGACAAGAAAACAGACCGAGTACAATATTAAGTATTTGACATTACCGTGCTATGACACCATGGGAGACTACGACAGAATAAGGTATCTAATACCTACTATTAATAAAAGTGTAATCATCTCTATGACTACCCTTGCAAATCCCTTCCCACGCTCTTAAATCAGCTGTCAAAACGTAGGTTTTCCTGTACTCTTCTAACATTATTGAGAACACTGGGTAAATTAAGAACAACCATAGAGAAAACTTCCTTCCACGTCTTAATTCAAAACGGCGTCTAAGGTCACGGAATGATGGAGATAGAAGGTACAGCTGTTATCGGACCAATGAAATCACAACGAAACTCTAAGTATTAATTTGAATTTTATTTTCTTACTAAAACTATACAAAATAAAACAGATTGAGGACAAATTATCATGTCTTTTTACATTCTCCAAATTAAAGTCATCATTTAACAATGTTTCTACTTAAAACAAAAATCTGACCTACATGAGCCTTCATGCTAGTGTTTCTGAAAAGATCCAAAAATGAATCCCTGAAAAATTGCCGTTATAAAATATTCATTAAGCTCGTTTAAAAAGTGGAAATCTATGAGCGACCTTTCCAATTTCCCCCATAGATTCGTTGTGTTATTTATTTTTTTTCTCCACCGATCATTAAACCATGTGTCAATACAGCGTGTCATCAAAAAAAAGTACGAACACTTAGCAAAAAACATTATTAAAATAATTATTCGATTATTTTAGAGATTAATTTTTTGAATCAATTTTAACCTGGATCTTGCTATTCTGATGACACTATTGGTATTGATAAGTATTTTCACGCAAAGTGCCAGCTACAAGCCACGCTTTGTCCATAGGCCATAAAATGCATCTTGCGCACACAATTGGTTCATTATCATGTTGAATTGTCTCACAGACCGGCTTGCTGCAGAAGCTCCTCAAACTGATGTTCACTAAGGCATTGACAATTCTCCAGCATGCCTTCAGCAGAGAGTTAATATGACATTTTCATTGAATAAACAAAACATAATAATGACAGTCCACTAATTCAGATTACCCATAAAAAATGCAGAATAGTCATTGGTTTGCAAGATGAACTTGTGATTAAAAAAAAATACTATGCCATTTTCTTCTTTTCCAGGGCGCTTTAGGGTTGTAATTGTATCTGATATTAGCTGCCTTATTTTTCTTTTTTTTCACAGAAATTTGATATAACGCCTCTTCTCTGCAACATGCATTGCAGGCATCAGTGTTACAAAAAGAGAAGTAACTCATTCAATACAACCCACCCTACCCCTTCAAAAAATGTAAAATGCCATTTCTTCACGCTTCACAGTTGCAATCTTGCCAAACATTCACATTTTCTCCTGTTTTTAGGGACCCTTACTCTTTCAATCATTGCTTCATCTTTTTTCTTTTCCTCTTGCCAACAAAATATGCATATTACATATTCTCTTGAACATGCTGAGTGATTCAATCCTTGGTTCTCATCAGGTGAGAGTTTGTGCAGCACCGGTCTTCCGTGCAGGCATTCAAACAATTATGACTATAAGAACACAATTTTGTGCGCAAATGCATTTTGCCTGTTGGCACAAAGGGTGCGCCTGTCTCTCACTCATCCCGTGACAGAGACTTTCGAATACTCAATAGTGTCATCAGATACCTAAAGGTCCAAGTAAAATCTATTTATATCAAAAAATAATCTACTAGATCTATGAATATTTGCGCTGAATAAATTTTTTTCTGAGGTCTCTTTTTTTTATACACGCCTGCTAATAAGCCAGCGCGACAGAACGTTCAGCTATTGACAATGGACTTGGAGGGGCAACCATTGTTTGTGAACAATACTTTGCCCCTCCAACCCATTGTATAGTCCAAACGTTCCGCCGCCCATGCAATATAGTTTTGTCTGTCTAAAGTTTTCTGTTCTGCGATGTTATTTGTTCATTCGAATACTATCATGTAGATCAGATAACAAAGTTTGACAACGTTAAGGGGTTTTCACAATGTTGAATAGTGTCTTTAAGCGTCTCAGCTCGCAAAACTGTAAAATGAAATTAATTGTTTAAAAACTGAAATTTGTTCTCCAATATGGTTGAGAAGCTTGGATCCTCAGGCCTGAAGATAGTAGATCAAAAGTAGTCAAAAGATTGGGAAGTTTTGAAATACGGGCGTGGGGACGGATGGGAAAGATGTAAAGCTGAGCTGGGCTCAACGATTTCACATAAGCGGTATTGAAAAGAGTGTGGGAGGAAAGAAATTTGATCATACCCTGCAAAGAGAGGAAAAATACATGAATAAGACATCGTCTAAGACACGATGAACTTTTGAAACATGTCAGGAAGGAAGGATGCAAGGGAAAGGGCACATAGGGAGGAAAAGATTCAAGATGTTGGATCATATTAAAGGGGAGACTTACTCCAAAGGCTGAAGGAAGGGGCTAAAAAGGGGCAAGGATGGAGTCGGTCTTTTCTTCTTAATTTATGAAACTTGTTAAATAATAATACGTGTGTGTGTGTGTGTGTGTGTGTGTGTGTGTGTGTGTGTGTGTGTGTGTGTGTGTGTGTGTGTGTGTGTGTGTGTGTGTGTGTGTGTGTGTGTGTGTGTGTGTGTGTGTGTGTGTGTGTGTGTGTGTGTGTGTGTGTGTGTGTGTGTGTGTGTGTGTGTGTGTGTGTGTGTGTGTGTGTGTGTGTGTGTGTGTGTGTGTGTGTGTGT
>JZLH01S0503185.1:28206-41792 GCA_001188425.1 Eucidaris tribuloides
TGTATTTGCAGCGTTAATTGGATTGCTTTATTTGATAATCACTGAAATGTTACGAAGTATATATTTTGGTAGCATGTTTTCATATGCAACTATAATGCTTGTTGTTCACCTTACTTACTCCACCTCGTCCCAGTTCTCAAAATAAGCATTAAATATTATAGAAGTTTACTCACCTGGTTGGGTGAAATTTAGGGTTGTAGTTCGATTTATAATGTTAAAAAGGCAATTACAAATTATATAATGACTTACACTGGGCCGGAATGCACGATGGATTGAGTTTATTACTAATTAAGAGTAATTTGTGATTTGTTTTTGCCTTCAAAACCGCTCGCTCCCAGTGATGCCTGCCTCTGCAATTCACTTTGAAACAGTATAGCATATACACTTACAAATTCAAACAATTTTGTGTAGAGATTTCTCCTCCAAAATCCATTACCCATGTGACATACCTTTTGTGTGTTCAACATTTTGCATTCTTGTAAAATTAAATTAAGTTTCGTCACTGGGCGCCCTATATTTATTTCAAATCGAAAATAGGGTTACATAACTTAATTTATCACTCACATAATTTCATTAGTCCTCACATTACAGTGTAAATTATTTCAAATAACTTTGAAAAAATACACCACAAAACGCTTTTGTCTTCTTGAAGTTTCAAAGTTTTTCATATCGTTTGCTTCTTGCCATCACTCACAGGATTGTTTTTTACTCAATTATGACTTGCATGGAAATGCAATTCCTATAAAAATAAATATGAAAATGGCTATTTTGTTATATTTTGATACAAAAAACTGCTAAACAAACCTTCACATTTTATGCACATATCATGTGGAGCAATACATACTCTGTCATGCTTCCCTCGAGCTCATGAGCCACCACAGTTTACCGGGTGTGGCTGATGCTGCGCACTCGCAACTTCTTGGAGCTATAAGTTAAGAGACATATAGTGCAAGGAATCATCCAATGGATGTGTTGGACTTCTCAAACAATAAAGTGTCACCTATAACACAAAACACCTGCACCCCATACAAACTACTATATATGGCCAACTTTCGAGTATCGGGGACATAAAAACTCAAATTTGTGTGGTATTAGTTTGTTCCAGTATCTGTATTTCTGTAACTATTCATTCATTCATTCATTCATTCATTCATTCATTCATTCATTCATTCATGCATTTATTCATTTTTAATTTTATTAACTTAATTATTGATTGATTGATTGATGGATGGATTGATTGATGGATGGATGGATGGATTGATTGATTGATTGATTGATTGATTGATTGATTGATTGATTGATTGATTGATTGATTGATTGATTAATTGATTGATTGATTTATCGTTATTTACTATTTTTACCTGGGTGGTTGCTGTCTAGGCACCAGATGCAATGATACTTGCCTGTGACTACGTAAAAACGCTGTTTTAGCTTATCCTAGGCCTATACGCATATGTATATACCAGTATAGGCCTACGCTATTTAGTTTGAGAACATGGTACCCTTTTTAAAATAAGAATTTAATAATTGCAGCGTGTTCACGAAATCATTAGTATATCCATCTGCACTGAGTTGTTTGGAAAGTTTTGATGTCATAGTCACAATATTTCTGTAAATCTGGTGAAATACCCATTTTTTGAGAGAAAAATTCACAGTAAGGAGAAAACGGACAAGTGGCAAATTTCTGGGTCCAAAGTAACATGAAAGCTTACACTAATTTGATTAAATGTTGTATCATGTTTTCAAAAATTTGATTCTAGTTTAATTTGATAGCACACACATAGTAAGGAGTAAGTTCCATTCAAACGAGTTCTTCAAATTGCTCAATTCATATCAGCAACCCGTAGAACTATGGGGTAGTACAGAGCCAAAGATGCTATACATGTACTACCCCAGACCGCGGCAAATGTTGCTGGGCCGTCCCACTTCACAACACAGGACACCCTCGCCGCTATCCACCCTTGCTCCATTGATATCAACGCGTGAATTAGCACGCACGGCCAGTACGTGCTCGTTAACCAAGCCATAGTCAGGTAAATACGCAACCCAGATTTGCCGGACATTAATGTATCAGTAAGTTACCTTTGCAGCACATGATGACACCTCAACGGACGTTTTACGTTGAAAGGCAATACAAATTAATGTTTTTTTAGTCATTAATTTCACATTCCATAAAATATGTGTCTTGCATCAAACAGCGGTACAAAACAACCGGTACCGCAAACGAATGGAAAGAAACCAGTCTTCGCTACGGGAGACTCCCAAGCGTGATGTAGCGTACAACATGCTGTTTTAGGTAATACTATGGTGTTAACTTTAAAGCAATATAACACGTTTTGTAAAAATGCAATGATTGTGTCATTTTGATATAATATTGAATATATATTGGGGCAGTTTTATGCAAAGTTTTGATGTCTTCCTGACAAAATGTTTTGAAAAAAGAAAAAATGATATATTCATTAAAATTTCAATTTTTGAAAAAAGTGTTAAAAACTCACATTTTTTGCCCAAAAGCGCTGTCAAATTTACCACCAATCCAATTAAGTGTGGTATCATCTTGTAGAAAATTTAAATGTCTTTAAAATGATACCAAGTTCATGCTTATAGGAAGTTCCATTCAAAAGTTATTTTCAAAATGGCTCAATACAGGTTGTACATGGCGGCCATTTTGAATAATGGCCCCCATAACCCACCATTTTGGAAATTTCACGTGGCCCGCGTTATTTTCTGATATGACACCACTCGACGAATATCCATGCAAAATTTGGTGCTTTTATCACAATTTGAACGATTCGACCCAAAGTATGCAGTTATCTGCTCCACTATAGGGCCATTATTACCATTTGTAATACTTCACTTGCTTCTTTCATGCATCCACACTTACGCCACAAGAGTGAGTGATTGTAATCGGGAATGATTTTTCTCAACGTGTAAAAGTATTGTTCTGCGTGGGTGAGAGCACCGTACAGAGGTTATAAAGAACCAGCATGTTACTTCCGATATTTTTCCTTCTTTCCTTTATTATCAAAAGTGATTCCATTTGACATTTGCAGATTTTTTTAATACAAAAAGTCCGAAACTAAAAGAACAGAACCTAAAGAAATGGAACTGAAATTGAGAACAACACAGAGAACTACATGGAAAGAAGAATGTGCAAATTCAACCACGTGATAAAGTGAAACTCACCGACACACGACAAAAATAGAATGCAAAGATATCTTAAAAAATAAGGAAATCAGGTGAATCTTGGCAGGGTACTTATCTAGAACACAAAATAACAATTGGACTGAGAAACTTACAAAAGAAGAGGTAGACAAAGGAGAAGATGGAGAGATGAAATAACACAACATGAAATAAACACAACAAAAATGTAAGTACCCCCTTTTTCAAAATACCATAACTTTTTAATGGAACAGTTTTGAGCAATAAAATTTGGCAAGGATGTTTCTACACTAATTGACTAATTTTTGTGGGAAAATGTGATTGATCCGTCAAGTCATGCATGAGTGAGCACGTATTAAAGGCAAAAATGGCACTTTTCAAAAGTCACAAGGTTCATTTTGAGGGATTTGTGATGCAGGATTTTGACAAATTCTGTTTCGGTTGAATGATTAAGCACTATTTATGTTAATTATCTATCGTTTGACCCCCTTACTTTTGTTTTGGAACTTTTCGCATATTTGACGCTTCAGTGAGCTCAATTTGAAAACTTCCATCCATTCTCAATATTGAAATTATAAAATCCATTAAATTTATTAAAAAAATTGAAATCGGATATTTTTCAGCAAAATGTATCTTTACATGTTGTACGAACATAAGAGGTTGTAACCATGTCATGGTTCAGTGAGCACGCTTTATAAATAAAGTAAAGAATACCACTATTTACCATTATTTTGGCATAAGAGATGACTCCTGTGACTTTTGAAAAGTGGCATATTTGCCTTTAATACATGCTCACTCATGCATGGCTCAACGGATTAATCTTATTTTCACACAGAAGTTAGTCAATGAGTGTAGAAATATTCCTACTAAATTATTATGCTAAAACTTATTTCGTTAAAATGTTGTGGTAGTTTGAAAAAGGGGGTAGTTACTTTTTTGTTGTGTTTATAATGGCAGCAAATAGAAGTGAATGGAAAGTGATTGAGGACGGCTTCATTCATTAATGGTTGATGATGATGATGATGATGATGATGATGATGATGATGATGATGATGATGATGATGATGATGATGATGATGAGGATGATGATGATGATAATGATGATGATGATGATGATAATGATGAGGATGAGGATGATGATGAGAATGAAGATGATGACGACGATGATGATGGTGGTGATGATGATAATGATGATGATGATGACGACGACGATGATGATCATGAGGAAGAGGATGATGATGATGACAGAATGATGGTGATGATGATGATGATGATGATGGTGGTGGTGGTGGTGGTGGTGATAATGGTGATGATGTCGTGGTGGTGGTGGTGGTGATGATGATGATGACGATGATGATGATGATGATGGTGGTGGTGGTGGTGGTGATAATGGTGATGATGTCGTGGTGGTGGTGGTGGTGATGATGATGATGGTGATGATGATGATGATGATGATGATGATGATGATGATGATGATGATGATAATGATGATGTTGATGATGTTGATGATGATGATGATGATGATGATAATGATGATGATGAACTATTATTTTGTGCTTAATGCCCCTACATGAATAGTGAAAATGACTTGGCACTTAAAGGTTGGACAACGACACATATACGAGTTAAAAGGGTTGCACTGCAAGGTATCAGTAAAATCGTACTTCATGTAGTTGCTGTTGGAAGTGATGTTGCTGTTTATCATTTGATTACATCACCTATATGAATTTCGAAATCGATACATCCGGTCTAAAATATCGCTAAAGTCGAAAAATGAACTCAAATTTTCGTGAAACGCCCTTGAATCCATTTTAGCTGGTTTTTAATCCCCTGTGTAGTTAGAAATACGATATTGACATCTAGTTAGTCTTGAGTCATTATCAACAACAAAATTGTCATCCTTTTCCCCAATAAAATGATGTAACCGTACTTGTCCGCAGTGTGTTCTAGTTGGTATCGAATATTGGGTTTGACCTCCATCTCAATTCAATACATTTATTTTTAAAAAAAATCAACCAGTTTTAAAATATACACAGATAAAAAAAAAATCGTGGGAATCGCCATAATGTTACAAACTTGGAGTAGGCAACCCCTGTACAAAGAAATATAACATTGGAATATTAAGTATTAATAGTAAAAATAAAAAAATTATTTGATATGAAGTACATGAATTATGCACGGGTACTGAAATTCTAATAATATGATTTGATAATAATAATAATAACTTACAGCTTTCGGTCAGGCATTTCAAGTAAGTTTGTGACACTGAAACTAAGGGGCAAAACTTTCAACAACATTTTGATTTCAATCCTGAAATACGTTAAAACGAAATTGTCCAATATTTAATTTCACGGTAATTATGGAAATATGAATCCTTCATTCCTTGAATTTTGTTATATAACATCCAGTTTGCTGGCTATGGTTCCTTAAAATGATAGCGATTGTTTTGAATGGGCCAATGGATCATTTCCAGTTCAGAAAAGGGTTAGGGCTAGTGTTAGGGTTAGGGTTAGGGTTAAGGTTAGGGTTAGGGTTTTAGGGTTAGGGTTGAGGTCAGGGTTAGTGCATGAAATAATCGTCGTGTCAATTGTCGGAGCAAATGTCGGACATTCTTACGTGTACGAAATCGTTTACCCTGACGGGAATAATTTTTAATTTGTGTCACAAACCATTCTTTCGGATTATCCATAACTGCATTGTCCGACTGAAAACCAATCAATCTGACTAGAAAATTATTAAACCTTCCGTCCCTTCACACGGAGGTGGGGGAGGGTGTTGAAGGGTATTGCATGGGGTCATACGAAAAACAACAATGTGAGTATTCTTTGAGTTAACTTCCTTCAATAATTTTAACGTCCTTGACACCTAATGTCCGAGATAACATCAGCCACGCCCTTGGGGACGTACTATAATGTGCTATTCCCGTAGTATTTACACGGTAATTAAGGACGGATTAATTTACGAAGCTTCGTTGTTTCCGACTCATGTCCATTGCGGTGTTGACCCTCAAACGAACACTATCATTGGTGAACTACCTTTATGACAAAACAAAAGGTTGATTAATTACAAATCCGTCGATTAAAGGGTTATTCCAGGCTTAGAGTAAGTTGCTTTGAATAGAAGCAGAAAAATCAGGGTTACACATTGGTGAAGGTTTGAGAAAAAGTCGGTCAGATATGAAAGAGATAGGCTAACATTGTGGAGCTTCAATGAAAAAAATTGTCAAACTGTGATATGTGAACTACATAGTAGTGCTTAAATTGACAAATAAACACCCTAGAATACAAAAGTTTTGAAAGTTATGCTGCCACTTGCAAGATATGAATGAATGAACAATTTCGACTGCGGTGGAGTATAAAATAGCCTAGATTTACACACACACACACACACACACACACACACACACACACACACACACACACACACACACACACACACACACACACACACACACACACACACACACACACACACACACACACACACACACACACACACACACACACACACACACACACACACACACACACACACACACACACACACACACACACACACACACACACACACACACACACACACACACACACACACACACACACACACACACACACACACACACACACACACACACACACACACACACACGAAGCCTAAGGGTGGAAATGTTCATGGTGAATCCGGACAACTTTAGTACTCGTGGATTATCACTTTTTTAAAGTATTAAATAATCATTTCGAAATACAATTTTTCAGGACTTCATTTTTAGACCTTATCAAAGACACTAAGAGCATAGAGGATTATGGAGCTCGCATTTTCTTTAAATGTGATCACCGTTAGTCTGTGGCGTTAATGAATTTAATAGCTTAAAACATTACAAATTGGCAACAGTGCATTGTTCTATACGAGCACCTTTCATTTGTTTGTTCAAAAAAATGATACTCAAATTTCATTTTCTCTGTAGTAACATTTTCTGAATCCCTTTACTTGATTTACGTGATTTCCTATCTGAATTAACATGTTCAGACATAAACATTCAAGAAAATGACAATTAAGATAAATTTTGTGTACAAAACAAATGAAATGGTTCACAAAGTAAATGCCATAGCAATGCCAATTTTTCATGATCTTTGGAATTTCAAAATAATTTAAATCTTTACTTTTATTCATCCGATTTTTCTCAAATTTCACCAACGTGATGCCTAATTTAATTCTTCTTATCAAAGTAACTTCTTATGGGCCTAAAATTTCCCTTTCTGTTTTTATTTCTTTTAGATATCGAAATAAATAGGACACGGGATCACAGTGGATCAAGGAGAAAATTATACAATATCTAGCAAATTTTTTAAATGAACAACCATATAATATTACTTTTTTGGTGAATCCATGGCTTCAACAAATTAACACGACTTAGTGGTTCTTGACTTTTTCATCTAACCTTCACAGGGGGACGCTGGGGCAGTCGCCTATCCACTGAAAATATTGGAGGCAAACATATCAATTTGTCCCACCCCCCCCCCTCAATAATTTTGACAACTTGAAAAAATTATAAAACGTAATTCAGAGTAACGTTTAAAAAGCAGAACAAAGCACTACAAAACCATTAAACCTTAAAAAAAATACCACCAAGCATACACAATTTTCTTCTTTTTTTGGCGCGATTCGCGTGTTAAATATCATATTGCTATTCTTCTTACTTTTGTATGTCTATAAATCCTTACTGTCTGTTTGGACACATACTTTTTTATTGCCTGTTGCTAACCTTTTGACATAAATGAAAACAGAAAAAAATGCTCTTTTACCAATGATAGCTCTTATGATTTGAAACATGCCAGGTTTTGGTGGATATAAACCACGCTTTTATGTCGTACCAATTTGTAATGACGATACAGAATTGTTGGCTCGATTTGTTGACTTGAACTCAACTCATTTTATCGGATTACAGCTTATACCTTTGACCAATTTTTCAACTAGACTAACTTGAATTGTGTCTGAAATGGTTCTTGTATAAACCGTTCCATATACTTACATCTGAAAATGGAGCAGGAGTAGTGATTACTAAATGTTTTAAATATGCATATAATAAAGAAGTAAAAGGAAAAAAGTATAAATATGATTTATGTTCGATTATTTGTTTCCTGTGACGGGGATTTTTCACATTAACATCACCCCAGCCCCAAGCTCCCAGCTCGCAACTCCCCGCCCAGCTCGAGCAAGTTTGTCAGCCCTTGTCTGACCCCGGTGATAATCAGGAAATGTCACATCCTAAACAGCTGACTGGATGGTTATTCTTTTGTCTTCTCGGTTCTGCCTCCATGTTCAGGGTGACACCACCCTGCGGAACAGACAATAAGCCCTTAATTAGTGATTGTTTCTGATAATTAACAGGGAATCCCTCATTCTTGACACAGCCATTCCCTCGACCTGTCGAACCCCCCCCCCCCGCCCTGCACACACACACACACACACACACACACACACACACACGCGCGCGCGCGCGCGCGCGCGCGCGCACATACACACAGCATAGTACACACAGACACGTACAGATATACAAGGCTACATACACAAATACCGGTACACGCAGAGGGAAACGGTGAAAAAATCATCAATACCCCAAATTTTGATAACCTTAGGACTACTTAAAAATGATTTGTTTCTACAAATGGTACAGTAAGTTACATAGAATCGGTGATATTTCTTTTTGGTGACTGGCATGTTTATGGGTATTTGTTCGTTTGTTTCTTTGTGTGTTTGTTTTAGAATTAATCGCTTATCTAGATTCAGTTGCTTATTCCTTTAAAAAAAATGTAAACAAACAAAATGTTCCTGTAGGAATTATTGCTAAATAAGAACAACTGAAATATCATAACGTAAAACAAATAACAATGATACAAATTGCTGATTATTTCACAATATTTCTGTTTTATATTAAACTATTGCAATTCTTGCGAAATTACAATAATTAATCCAGATGACTATAGACAGCATTGTACTTTTAGAACAGAACAACAATGTCGTTTGCGGTCACTGTGATCCATACTGCTTTAAATCAATTTAATCAACACCACTCCCAACAGCTACTTAATCTAGTTTGGTTACCTGTCGTAATAAGACTTGTCAGCCGAATTAACAGACCCCTTAGTCACAGACTTATTTTACACAATGCCCTTATAACCCCGTCTTGTGCGACATTCATGAGGGATAATGGCAACATTTTTAGGGCTATTTATGTATTCCTCGTGGAACATACTCAATAAGTAACATTCTGTTTACTTTCTTGTTTATTCTTGACAGATTGTCGCAGACATCAAGTCGGATTTCGACAGCAGGATGGCATCGACGATATGACAAAAAGTACCTCGGGATTAAAGAGTAGCCTTGTTGGATTTCGACAGGGTCTGTCAATCAAAGATATAGCTGGGCGTGGTAACGAAATGGGCGGAGCTTTCACAGACAACAATGGGCGTGGCAAGGTGCTGGCGAGACAGCGGAGGGATAGCAGCGAGGAGGTTGGTGACGTAGACGTCAGTGAAGCCGAATCCGAAGCAGCATCCGAATCCGAATCGGGATCCGAAACCGAATCCTCTTCAATATCCGGAATCTCATCAATATCCGGAATCTCATCGTCGGCGGCCGAAGGCGTCTTTCTTGTCGAGGGGAATAGTCCCTTCACGGGGGACGCGGGAAATGGGGCCGTAGGAATCAGATGTGGAAGTTGGTTTTGGAGTCGAAATCGAATGAGCTACATATTATATTTTATCTTCTTGACAGTACTTTCTAGTTTTGCGTAGTTTACAAACTGTTGAACCGATGATGCATTGCAAGAAGACATTCTAGACTTTAAAAAGAAACAAACAAAATAATTATTTGTGTCAGCCGTCAAATCAAAGGAATTTTCGAGTCTAGCCTAAGTACGAGCCGAATGTAACCTCCCTTAAATCACTGTTCGAGTCATGTCTCTTCTACCCCCATGTTCGAGTTCAGTGTCATCCAGCCACCGCTAGTGACGTCACTACATCGGTTTATCTAAATAAAGACGAGGCCATGTTTTAGCAGATGATGCTGATGAATTTGTTATGATATATCTCCAAAGACAGACTATACTTCTAAAATAAAATTATGCCCTTGTCCTTCTGTAAACATATGGCAATAGACCGCTTTAAAATTATATTTTGAACTTGATATAAACAGTATTTAGGTTTGTTTGTTAGTTCACTGTTCACATTGTTGGATGGGAGTCGTGCTTGTTTCGTTTGTATGTGTATGTGTAGTACACATTGTGTATGTGTATGTGTATGTGTATGTGTAGTACACATTGTGTATGTGTATGTGTATGTGTATGTGTATGTGTATAAGTGTGTGCATGTGTACGTTGGTTTGTGTGGTTGTACTTGGAATATGTTTTTGTTTTGCTTTTGTTTTTATTTGTTTGTGTTTTTTCTCATAGTATAAAACTCTGTCAAAATATAATCCTGCTTGTATTACGGACTCATTTGAGTATCTGACTACTCTTTTTTTCTATTATGTTGATTTAAATGTCATAAAAAGTACGAAAATTCCACAGAAACTGAATAAATATATATAAAAAAAAATGATAAAGACACGTGTGTATGTTTTATATATCCTTGATGACGGGGCAATACAGTCTTAGCTCTTTGCGCAATGTGACGTACGTCTATACTTTCAAAACACAATTGCCAAACCATATATTTTTTTATCTGTTTGTTTAATCATCTGCTCTGTAAACTATCACTTACATAAGTGGGTGGAAACTCGGAGTAGTTAGTTTAAATTTCTCGGAGTTTATTACCAGAGCATTACGGGATAAATTCCCTAATTAATATGTCTCCGTGGACGGATTATTCTGCTTCAAGCAAACATCACAGCTATAATCCTTCAGTAATTAGTTTTCATGATATCAAATACGTTATTAATGAGTACGAATTAACAGATAACACATCAACGATGATACATACATGCTAACATGTATTTAAACAGATTTACTCGTTGACTTGAGAATTGTTTTTCATTTTGACAGTTACTTGTGTTTCTTTACCACCGATAAAATAAAGGTTGAATAATATTATTTTTTCTCGTTTGTGCTAAAATTTCATGAGGTATAATGAGTCATTTTATTTATAATTAACGTTGACTTGGCAAGTTCTGGGTTATCAAATTGCCATATTGACGTATTCTATACCTCGTGACCGTCACGGGGGCGGTAATTACACTTTGGCAACGTAACTATAATGATAATGTTTGTACATCAACATTCAGGTTGAGTCACGAGATGACATAAGTGAAGGGACGACCTCAAGGCTAATATGGGTGAGGTAGAGAGTTAAGTAGGATGTAGAACGGCCAATAATCACATGGCATTATCGACGCCAAAATTGGAGTAACTCCTTTTCGGTCTCTGGGTAGCGTTGAACTTCGCGTCCTCAGATAACTCTTTCCCCTTTAGAGACTAAGAACGAGGTATCTTGGGCTGGGGTCTGTGGAGAATGCCTGCTATGGTAAAATAAAATCGTCTCCAACGGGTTAACATGTTTGGTAAATTTGCAGTTCTGTGAACAAACTGTGTATACTGTGAGATGCACAGCACCTTCGGCCATGTAAGAGTGAGATAATATAGCACACATTTTGCTCGACATTGTTGGCAAGTTGGCAAGTTATCGTGGCAAACTGTGGAATTGTCAAATTCAAAACAATGTTCTTTGACCAAAAAATAGCAATCTTCCCCGGAATCTTCCCTCCTAGGTGTCTGGCATATGTCATGAGGATACAAAGAAAAAAATAATTACAATTTTGTTTCTTAGTTCAATACTGGGATGCAGTGAGAGATCATATACATGTAGTTGTAATGTTCTAATGATGTCAGAAACTACTTCCAGAATAAATTTCGTAGAAATTTGGAGTATTTGCAATGGAGTGCTTTTACTTTTAAGACGGAAATGTCCTCCAAAATTCGCCAATCAATATCAATAGTTATTGTATATCTGCATGGTTAAACATTTAAAGGGATTCTAGTTCTATATGATTTATGTGTAAAATGATCACGTCAGGTTGTAAAACGGTTCCCATTTTGTCCAAATAGCTACACCTTTTTGTGCGTTTAAGTGTGAGAGTATACCATTTTGAGATAGAAAGGGCTCTCTTTCGCACCCAAGTCAATGGTGCGAAAACGAACGTATTATATATATAGCTGCATGTTTACAGCGTAACACCATGTGATATCTTTTATTTTGGGGGGGGGGAGAGAAAGTATAGTAAGACTTAAACCCTTATTTCTACAGTTTCAACTTTAGAAGTGTCAAATTTAACATGGCGCCAGCTGTCCAAATAAAACGTAAATTTCGGAGTCACAATTTCCGAGTCATTTGCTCTTGCCAATATAAGCATTGGATTTAGCGGATTTGACACTGAACGGTGTCATGCGAACACCGGTTAAACAAGCGACACAGTCATACTCGGAAAGAGATCATAAAGACACGAAACGGAGAGGAAGAAACTTACTTGCAGAAAGAATGACAATATTAACTTGAAACTTATTGACTATTGACTTGTTGAAAATAAAAGTGTGTAAACTGACATATATACACCATTATCGGTATAATCGTTTGGACAAACCTATTTGACACAGTCAAAAATTCGACAAGGAAAGGATTCGATAATTTAGGTTGAATTTAGTTTCGGTTTGGGGAAGGTACAGCACAAATATTTTGAGCATTCTATGATGGGATTCACCGGGTAACAATTTAATATTTGTGGTTATTCTGAAAGGGGTCCCACTTTAACAGCTGACTAATCAGATAACAACCACAGACATTAGGTTTTAGTGAGAATCATTATAAACCTGTGATCTTGAGCCAATTTCCCAAATGTCATGGGTAACCGACCCATGTCTGTATCCCCAATGTATTGAGAGAGATGCCAAGGCCCTCCAATAATGACCGTGTATCAAAATAGTTTTGTTTCATTCAGATAAGTTTTAAGTTCATTCCAGTAGTCCCATGTGGCGTGAGTAATTTTCGCGTTGTGTGATTTTTTTTTTTTACACAGAGAACGGTGATAAAGTTCATTCGTGTATTTTAGGGTCATCCACACAATATTAGGTTCAAAGGGTTTATCAATCTAATTTCATATGTGACATTATTCTAAAAATCTTTATTTTATTTATTTCTATTTAAGTTTACTTACTTTTTTTTTTGGGGGGGGGCTTTCATGGCCAAGACATTCACATTTTATCCACATTTACAATATTCGAATCGTCATACAATAACTGTGTATCTTCTACAGTGATGGTCCACTTAATTTTAGTAATACATTTTAATCTCTTTGCAAGGAATTGGCGAGAATTCGGCCACTCATTCACTTGAACATTATCTGAATAGTACTGTAAGGGACAATAATGACACTTT
>JZLH01S0503185.1:41817-57359 GCA_001188425.1 Eucidaris tribuloides
TTCCGCCCCTGGCAAGCAAAAAGAAGTTTTCACCACCTTTTCTGCTTTCAAAGCCTGATTTTCTCAACTTTAGTTCCACCTCCCTAAGATGTGCACCTCCCCACACCAAGTTATTTCCACCTCCGCAAGATGTGCACCTCCCCATGCCCAGACCAGCCTACGCCCCTGAAACGAACACATTGTAATATTTTAAGCTAATACTGTAATGTTTTTAATTTATTTCCCTCCTTTTCAGACAGTTTATTCAGGATTTTTTTTTCTTTTACAAAATGTACGTCACTCTGCAGTTGTCTGTGATTATGCATGTCTTGTGACTATATGACGTAATTTGTTTGACTTTACCGATAAGGATACTTAAAATAATACGTCTTGCCTTAAATGTAAGTGTTAGACTTAAATTAAAGGGGGTTCCCCGCGTTGAATCTAGGACACTAATTAATATGTGTTTTATCAATGTATATTCGGGGAAACATACGTGGGTTTGCATACATCATATAAATAACTTCGTATGTGCCCTGACCTGCATTACCCACATCCTTTCCTAATCTCAATTATCCTAACGTACCCCCCCCCTGTAAAGGTAGTGCATCTCTTGTGCAATCCTATATAATTTAAGACTGTGTAAATACACTCCTGTATAAAAGAAAACACTATTATAAAGAACTTTTAGCAAGCTGCATGTCTTGTGTGTTCATCATGTGTGATGTGAAATGTGTTCACAAATCACAAATGTGCACTATAACGTCACCCTCATAAGATAATTGCCTAAGTCATATTTGACATTTTTAAAAATGATAGAATAAGCTGGATGTGAAAATGGGACCAGGCTGTTAATCGGTTCTCTTATTGGATGATTGTACTACTTGGGAGTATGATATGAGATAGACAACCAGTAATTGTATCTCAGTCAGCAAATTGGACCTAAGCATAAACCTGGTTTGGGTAAAATTTCGACTTAGACGATTATTATACATTCATGCACATGACAAATCTGATACATTATTTCATGCACATAAGTATCCATAGACCAATATATAAATACTGCAAAAATACAGAAGTGACTCAGTTCAGTGAGCCTGGAAAACACTAAACGACACTCAGTTGTGTGCATTTTTCAAATTCTAGATAATTACTGATCTTAAGGGATTAAAGGTATTGGCTAACATTTACCACAGTTAAAAAAATCTAAGCTACATGATTTCCCATGCTACCAATGTCTTTGATGAGGTCTAAAAATGAAGCCCTGAAAAAATTGTATTTCAAAATGATTATTTAGTGCTTTAAAAAAGTGAAAATCGTAAGTTGACCAGATTCACTTGCCCATTTCCTCCCATAGACTTACTGTGTGTACACCTAGGCTATTAAAACTCGCCCCGAGTTTTAATTGTTTATTCGTGCACAACTTGCCATTGGCAGTGTAACTTTCCAAACGTTTGTATTCTAGGGTGTTTATTTGTCCATTTGAACACTACTGTGTAGCTCAGATATCAAAGTTTGACAATTTTTTAAAATGAAGCTCCACAATGTTAGCCTATCACTTTAATAATGTTTTGGTGTGTTTCTGAAGGTCTGTGAAAGAGATTCACTATCTGTATAGTGTTTCCAGTTTAAAAATTCTGAGCTACACCTTTATGCTACATGTATTAGTGTCTCTGATAAGGTCTAAAAAAATAAGTCTTGAAAAAAATTGCAGTTCAAAACGATTAATCAGAGTTGTTTGAAAATGACAATTAATGAGCTACCATTCCAGTTTTTCTACATGTAGAATTAAATCATATTTCCTATGTACATATTTTGATAGTGACAGCATAACTGTCGTAAGTATTGTGTTCTGAGGGTTGATTTGTCCATCACGTAAGTCAGCTATTATTTTTTATTTCATTATTATTTTATTATCAGCTATGATTTTTAAATGTGGTGATTATTATGATAGTATAATGCATTTTACCCAGTGAAATAAAGGAATGGAATTAATAATTAAAATAATGAAAAATTAAAAAGATGAAGTAGAAGAAGAAGAATGAGGATTATAATGATAATGAGGTAAAACGAAATCGTTAACTATTTGATAGATTTTCTGTGTATATCCTAGGCGCTGGAACATTAGCATTTTAAGTAAGTAGGCCTAGTAAAATTCAACAAGGATGATGTCACAAATTTAAGAGGGTATTTTGAAACGTTGGAAAATCTATTTAGGATTTTCCGATAATATCGTGGATCTACTACCCCCCCCCTCCCACATTAAAAACATGATTTTCAATTAGCAATGTGAAGTTCATGATAGTAACTTAGCCCTCGATGTAGTATCACTGACCTCCTACACGACGTCTCAAACGTCATCACATGGACTTCCGACAAGAATAAAGTGAAGAGCAACTAAGTCGAATTTCGGCATCATTTTACGAAACTATCCGACTGAATATCTTGAACGGAGCCAGTGCAATATTATGAACTTCCGTTCTGTGTTTGACAACATCATGAATTTCCATAATACTACCAATTTTATTTATCATCATTATTATTTCATTTTGTTTTTGTTTTTTGCTTTAAAGGAAAGTTTTCCCTGACATTATTGCAGATTCAGAGAATCCAGAACTTTTTAAGAAATTCAACAATGAAATAATATAAATATCGAATAAATCTGGTAATTAAAGCAATTCAAAGATATGATTTTCCCCAAAATGAATAAATCCGTATGTTGCCCTCGGTAGATGGCATTTCTACTTAAGTGTAGGATGTCATACCAGAACATTTCTATATTGACTTTATATGAAAAATGAAAAAACAAATTCTTGAAAAATGAACAATTAAAGGTATATGCTAACATTTACCGCAATCAAAAAAATCTGAGCTACATGATTCCCCATGCTACCATTGTCTTTGATACGGTCTAAAAATGACGCCCTGAAAAAATTGTATTTCAAAATAATTATTTAGTGCTTTAAAAAAAATGAAAATCGTAAGTTGATCGGATTCACCTGCCCATTTTCTCCCATAGACTTACTCTGCGTACACCTAGGCTATTTAAACTAGCCCCGAGTTTTAATTGTTTATTCATTCATAACTTGCCATTGGCAGTGTAACTTTCCAAACTATTGTATTCTAGGGTGTTTATTTGTTCATATGAACACTACTATGTAGTTCAGATATCAAAATTTGACAATTTTTTTAAATTGAAGCTCCACAATGTTAGCCTATCACTTTAATCTCTTTGTTTTCTCAGCCATGTCACCCTATATATAGAATGATGTAAGATAATGTTTTCAAGGGGAACGCAAAATATAGAAAAATAAATAGGAAACATCGTGTATAGCAACAATTACATACAGTATATTTCACATCCACGTTTTCAGATTAATGAGAACTTAATCATTCATAAGATTTGTATCATAACACTAAAAACTGATCTTTAAATCAAAACTTCAAATTTATAAAAGATTATTTCATTTATTTCAATTTGTGGAGCATGTTTACATTAAGTTAGTCGATTTTTTTTCAATTAACTTGTTTCATAATACTTCCTCTTTATCCGATAGTGTTAAGTTCATAATTGCATAACATTACTCCGGATTAATGGGTAATTGGATAAATACCATCGGGTAACTTGAATTCGTTCATCATCATCGATTCATTTAGGCTTCCCTGGAAAAAAGAAAATTGATACTCGATTGATGTGACTCATGAAGATGTGACTTAATGCTATTAATTAGTTGGTTTCATTTACCCTTATTCAAACAGACGCACGCCCCGTGGCAAAGACCACAACAATCATTCGACGAATATCTAGATTATCAGGCATTAACATTGGATCAAATAGAGCACTGTGATTCAAGTCATTATAAGTGCCGCACTGAAGTTTCATTCAATTGCTTAGTATTGGGGATTATACAAAATGTACGTGCAATGTGCTCATTGGTAATAAATAAAGTACGGGATTATTTCCTTGCACTTGTAATTACTTCAATTGGGTCAATAAATCTTCAGTAAAGTGGTATTTTCATTTAAACAATCTTTATAAAATACTTAAGTTTTTTCCGAGAATTAATCGACCTCCCTTTACATTAAAATAAAAACCTAAACACATTTTTTCATAAAAATTTATTTAAACATTAAATACCAGAAATTGCCACTGTTGCCCAGACGTGTGCGGCACCAGGCTTCAATCGAAATTTTAAAAAGAAATGAATGAAAGGCTAAGATTATATAAAAGTCTTTTGATGTAATTTTACAATTGCCTGACATAATTTGAAGGCATCATTTAAGAATATTTCCAGTTTGAAAAAAATCTGACCTGCATGATCCTATATGATACTGGTGTCTCTGGTAAGGCCTAAAATGAAACCCTGAAAAATTGCAGTTCAAAGCGATCGTTAAAAAGTCAAAATCAATTACATGTATTGTGACTAGTCCAATTTCCCCCATAACCTGCTGTATTACATTTTTTTTTGTCCACAGGAAATTGATTAAAGTGCCAACAACATAACTGTCTAAAGTTTTGTGCTTCAGTGTGTTAATTTGTCTATTCCAACATTGTCATGAAGGTCAGATATCAAATTTTGCAAGTTTTAAACGGGACTTCCACAATTTATTGATAGTGTTTTTAAGTTCTAGAATGAAAACGTTTTTGTTTCTTCACAAAACTGAACGCTGCTTGTAAACTACTAGGGTTAAAGCTCTACATGTAATCACTAAGATGCCTTGAAAAGAGCATTATTAAAGGTGAAAGCAAATCTTTCCTAATATTTCAAAAGTTATTGATGTTTGGAAACATCCTTAGCACGCGGCATCTTTAGGCAAAATTTAAAGAAAAATAATCATTCCATTGAAAGATATTTAAGTCAAAACGCAGTGAGATTGAGTGTATGTCAATCTCAATAACACATATTAATTTCTCATTTATAAACATTATAGGTTTGTCACTTGCTTCGCTTTGCCAAAGTAGAGCAGAATATGTAAAAGGTCTTAAAGATTGCCGGTGATCCAATCATCAAAATCAAGTAATGTAATATTTACATCGTTATAAGGTAAAAGATATATAGATCGATGGAAAAAACTTAAGTTAAAAGATGCGTTTGTGTGCGTATTTGTGTTTGTTTGTGATTTCGAGAAATTTATACAAAATCACATAATTGTTTGATTCTACTCAATCCAGGACCATACAATAATAGGAAATTTGAACAATCAGCTGGTAAAAAGTGTTTAAGGTATATCGTAAGAGATTCGGTTATGGGAAGCAGAAAAATTTATTATTAGCTGAAATTCTTTAAAAGCTTTGTATTTTGGATTGAAGATTCAGCTCCTTAATTTAAAACCTTACTATTCCTGAAAGGTGGTTGAAAAGATGGTTTACATGGTGTTTGAAATGGTTTAATGATATGTTTAAAGGGATTGATCGCCCATTTTATTCAAAGGGATTTAACGTGTTTAAAGAAGTCTTCAAATTGTTTAAACATGTTAAAAGGTATGCGAGAAGGGTTCTACTGTGTGTGTGACGGCTATAATAGCAAGTTATTAATAACCACCTCCCTTAAGCAGACGCAACTTTCCCATCACACGTTTAGCCTTTTCCGACTCTTACACTCAAGGGTGACTAAACCATGTATATTTATACCTCGTAACGAACTATAATAGGTGATACGCCTGTACTTACTTTGTATTACGTAGGTAAGGGTTTTGACAACTTATTATTGACGTGTAATTAAAAATACTTAGCTTGGCGGAAGGCCACCTCAACAATGTGTCACTTCGATTCAGAAGGGCAGGTACGTAAGCAAAACAAAGTCACGCAAGGAAAGTCTCTTCCTAGTAATTATACATTGGACTCCACAAAAGTAAAGTGCTAAACATACTATTTAATCTATTCTACATACATATGTATACATATGTATATACAGATATAGATATATTGTGATCAAAACGTCTTATTTACTTGCTCACGACGCGACTTTACACCTTTATAAATTTATTAATAATTCAATGTGTGTGTGTGTGTGTGTGTGTGTGTCTGTGTGTGTCTGTGTGTGTGCGTGTGTGTGTGTGTGTGTGTGTGTGTGTGTGTGTGTGTGTGTGTGTGTGTGTGTGTGTGTGTGTGTGCGCGCGCACATATCAATTTCTAAGCGATCTTTTACTTTCTTCATGGTCTAGCGTTTTGCAACACAATGGTAAATTGAAACTAAAACTGTCGTTTTTGGCACATTTTTTTGCCATTGTAACAAATCTACAGGCTTGATATACTATTGATTTACGATAATCGAAGATTTCTCTTTAAGATTAGATCAAAATATGTGACCAAAGTCAACATTATGGCCCGCGGTTTTGAGTCTAAAGACTTCAAATTTTGGTAAAAAATCTCGTGGAAGTATCCCCGTTTTTCTCATTTTTTTCTGTCTTTGCCGCTTCATAAAATGAAAGTGCGAGATCTATAAATATATTGACGATGAGGATATGTAGTGGGAAGTCTGAGGATTCTAAAAATGTGAAAATCAAATTGTATTGACTAGGATAAGACCCGCGGAATTGGCAAAAACAATGATAGATACGATTTTCTCTCACTGAGATATCCACGCGTGTCTTTGTTATTATGCGTTCGAGTGTGAATGCAAACAATAGACATGCTCCTACAGCGCGGTGAGAGAGCACTAGTGCATGACCAGTGCGTATTATAACCTCGTATTTCTCTGCGTAAAAAGAGGATCGTCTTCTGTCGTTAAGAAATTGATATGTGAGTGTGTGTGTGTGTGTGTGTGTGTGTGTGTGTGTGTGTGTGTGTGTGTGTGTGTGTGTGTGTGTGTGTGTGTGTGTGTGTGTGTGTGTGTGTGTGTGTGTGTGTGTGTGTGTGTGTGTGTGTGTGTGTGTGTGTGTGTGTGTGTGTGTGTGTGTGTGTGTGTGTGTGTACACACTGTGTCTGTACACAATGCTTAAACTTATATCATTGTATCATAGACATTTAACATTTGACACTTTTATCCTCACCAAGAATGTCGGCTTTCCTTATCTAACTGAAATACTATTACAATGTTTCATTATTTCAGTGGATAAAACAAAGTTTCACAGAAGTTGGAAGTACGTCTTCCGTTGGAAAGTGACTGTCAACAACTATTTTTCAATGGAAAGGAGCAGCGGATATCAGCAGGATACTGGCACAAATGTGATGATGCAAGTTTTGTAACTGGCTCAGATGGACAAACTATACCAGGGGCCTGTCTCATAAAAATTTAAACAGAGAAAAAATCCGCCAATTTTAACCAGGGTTTTTTCCTATGGCAAAATGCATTGAAAATCACTCTAACAAGAGTTTTTATATTTTACCAGAGAAATTTCTTTGCAACAGGACGCCCATATTTTGCTCCATAAGCCCAATCCGCGTAAAGTTCATAATACGTTTAACCACCAATTTTTGATGTAATACTTCCGGGAAAATATACACATAAATTAATGAGAGATTGATTATCACAGGTCATGATTACGGTGGGGAGGAAATTCGAACTCGGTAATAATGAAATTGCCAATTGGTGCCTCATATCATTTTGATAATGACTACTTTTTCACGTTTTCGGGGCAGCAGAGAACAACACGAACAAAGCTATGGAAATTAATTTGTGTGAAAGAATGTACAACTGCTGAACGTCATCACCCATATTAATTCGCTGTTTCCTAGTGACATTCACGTGTGAGTCTATTTTTCGCCCTCTCGGAAGCAGCGGGTTAAGTTGTGACCACGCTGTCAACAAGTGAATTGCAAATCTTACATTATAAAACAAGCTTAAACAAGTGTTTCACTTGAAATAGAAAACAATCGAACAATTAAAGGATTAAAATCGTATACCTAATATTATGCATGATAGTATGTACATGATTGATGTCAGTTTATATGTGTGTTCAGTGTATACTGTCCGGTACTCTGGAATTCATAATGCATAAAATTCTTTGCCCCTAGATGAAACACAATCAACAAGGATTTTCTTCTCTGACATTTTAGAGTACTTATCTCGGACAATGTAACTTAATTGACACCCAATGACTGGTAATTAAGAAGAAAATATTATCTTCATTTATACTTTTACAGCTAGTTTACAAAACTTTCCACGGATGATCTTATTGCATTTTGACAGTGCTGAATTTATCAATCGTTATTTTTCTTCGGGCGGGGGGCTTCCCGAAACCCCAGACCCTAAATTGTAATAGGGGGCCCCTGAGATCCCCTTATGATGAAGAAACTATAAATAATCATGCAATAACCCAAGTTCACCACCCATCACTTGCATGATCATGAGGAACTAAATGATTACGAATGGGTAATCATTTCATTCAAAACAACAAATCTATGTTGAGTCGGTCTTATATAGCCAGTCTGTCGACTGGAAGAAGGGGTCCATTGGGGCCTGAACAGGAATTGTGTTTGTGTCAGGTTTGCAAATCATATTTAACCCGGAATTTGGTCAAATTTGACCAGTAATGGGGACGGTCTGACACATAATTTCAAGGTGTAGACCCACCAGGCCCTTTTGCGAGTCATTTTGACACCGTGTTCTCTAGATTGATATACATGATTTGAAATATACGTTCAGATTATACAGTCGATCAGAGTCTTAAAGAGTCTTATATAGACTTATCTTACTTATTCAACACTTTAGATAAGGTCACTATGTCAGCGCATATAGACGGTCTCCTAATTTGCTTCAGAGTTATTTTATTGTTCCGTAAATTCTTTTACATTGTCACTTGTATCAATGCCAGCATATATTCCTATCGATCTTGATACACAGCTGACATGATAATTGTGATAGTAGTAATAATTATAATAGTAGTATTTGTATATTGATGACATGCAAAGTACTGTTATTCTTCAGCCCTATTTCGTGTGTACACTTATATTTGTTCTTACTTTGCTGCAATTAAAGCCAGGGCTATAATTATTTGCTCGAGGGGCGTCATTTTCAAGCCAATGTGCTTATGACGAACCCCTCGCATGCAATGATTATCGTGTGAATGACTTTTGGCCGTAATTGTATCATCGTTATTACAGTATGTGTTTTTATTGCATTGAAATAAAATCAATAATCAATCAATCTGTCAATGTAACTCTTTACATACCACTTCAATGTGTATCAAAAGTATGTGGACTGATTTCATTAATTTCTGCAGTTATAAAAACAACACTTTCTGTTAAAATCTTCAATAAGTGCATATTTCCAACAACAATCGAGTCGAAGGTCGAGTTTATTTGTTTTAAGTTTTTTTTAAATAAACATTAACGAAAAACAGACTTCATAATATGAAACTGAAATCAGATCCGAACACAAAACTACTTTATGCTCAATATCGTGTAAAATAATGTATTATATCATTTGTTTATATACATAGAGACTGAACTCGTGTTATTTAATACTATTTATTATGATATATTATAATCATATATATTATTATTATTGTTATATTATTATTATAATTATTATTATTATTATTATTATTTATTGTTATTATTATTATTATTATTTAATTATTAATATTTGTTGTTTTTTATTATCATTATTATTATTATTATTATTATATATGATGATGATGATGATGGATGATGACGTAATAATAATAATAATAATAATAATAATAATAATAATATAATAACATTAATGATAATCATCTGCATGATCATCATCATCATCATCATCATCATCATCATCATGATCATGATCATCATCATCATCATCATCATCATCAAATCGATTTTACTAAATAACAAGACATCATTCGCCAATCTATATAGGCAATGACAATGTTTGACCCTTTTCAGGCAAAAATTAATATTTAATGCTAATATAATGTAATTGTTTTCCGCAGTAACATACTTGACCTTTATGGCTCATTCATTTTTACATGATAATGTCATTAAAAAAAAACTACATCGTATTTGTTCTTTCATTTTTTACGTTCATTTTTCTGACTGCGTATTAGATTTAAACTCAATTTGTTCTTGAACATGAATAAAGTATTTGGAATGTAAATCTCTCGTAGCATCATAATGATTAACTGCCCCAACCTATAATTAACATAATTAACAGAGTTAAATAAAGCTGTTCGATTTAAATGATAGTAAATTGTTCATATTCTGAAGGACGTCTTCGAGTTTTCTTTGAACCTGTAGAAGTTATACATAAATAATATATCCTTGACAATAAACTTCTGTCACAATTTCTTGCAATATCATGTCATGCCCCCCTCCTCCCCCTCCTTATCAACTCACGTGACGGGAGACCACCTTATAGTCAAAGTGAAATCCTCGCAGACAGAAGAAGTTGATATTATTAAAACGCGTTCGTCATTTCCTTCACTCGGCAAATAGTAACGCTTCACGGTTCTCGTAATCTTGCTACGTGCGTCATAGAGAGTGACAGTACACGCCCCGTGATCACCAAAAACGTAAGGGGGTGACCCTTGACCCGAGTAAAGCACAGCCCCTTATTCTATATTTAGCCGTTTCGCCGGGGTATTGAGAATTGAATTTCCTTCCTACACTAATTGCGGCGGCTCATCATTGGTCTAAGTTTGGGTACATGCGTGACACGCGCTGCTTAGTCCGCCCTTTAAACTTGGCTGAAAAACTTCTACAAATAGGACGCAATCCTCACCAATTAAGGAATTCATCCGAGTGTTGTCTGGGAAAATATACTGCTGCAACGTCTCTGGCTCTTCAAAAGTTCCCTCTGGTTATCATTACTGAACTCACTGTCATCTGAGTAACGTCACTCTTTCACGAGTTTCCATCCGTAGTATACTTAGCCTTTAGCTGAACCCACGCCGGTACTCCATACTCACAAAAGTCATCATGAAGGTCTCTGCTACAGTTCTCGCTCTACTCCCATTCATCGGTAAGTTCGTACGATTTTTTTCATGTTTGTCAAAGCCTTCTAATTTATTGAATACTGCCGTGGTCTGTGGCTAGTGGCTACTGAGGAAGTGGAAATAATCTGTTCAAAATTTAATTTCATGAGCGCAATCATATTTTCATATTTTTATGTTTCCATCCTTGATCGCATCACTTAACACGTGGGTGATGTCGCTTTGTGGAACTCGCTCCCAAGCCGGTAATCCCGCGCCAAGTCTACGAACAAATCTCCACCAAACGTCTGTTCTGCATAGGAAGTGGAGTCAGCGAACTCATCGTATGACGGGAGATCATTGACAAAATATCATATTTAAAAATTGTGTACATTTTATTCGTGTAATATTATGTTTATGAGTTTATGCTTACAGGAAATACATATTTTGTGCAGTTTTCAAACTAAAAGGAATACTTTTATTTCTTTTTATGTCTGCAAGTAATATTCTAGTGATATTGTTGATTTTTTTCATTTGCATTATTTCGGTTTATTAACTTTTAAAAAATGTTTAATTTGAAATGTTTGCATTAATATTTTTAACATGAATAATAGAATTATCGATTCTAAGCATTTCACATCAAGTTTGAAAAAAGTTTCAGTCTCAAATTTTACCTTGTAAATTTCACTCATTCAATGTTATCATTATGATTTTATGCTCACATGGAACACGTGATAATGCAGCTTTTCACAATGATATATATAATCTGTTTTAGGTCTGCAAGTGATATTTTATTATTTTAGCGCCATTGTATTTGCATTATTTCGGATTTGAAGCGTTTGTGTAGTTGAACCTAAAGTGAAAAGAATAATCAACTCTCGGCATTTAATATCAAGTGTGAAACGAAAGTTTCAATCTTATTTTCGATATTCAAATATTTTAAATCATTATCTGTCTTTTGACTGCAATCCTTAATTCTGGCATTACAATAAATCATAATCCGAGACAGTACTGAATCTTCAAATCGTTAAAATTTACGTTGTCGTGCAAAGCACGTGTTGTACTTCAGTATTAAACTTTGTTCATTATAAATTTGGATTTGGTAATGTTCATTATAGTTTTGATTTTTTAAGTCTTTCGTATGGTTTATTCTAGAGTTTTATTATGGACAACGTACACCACAAGCAGTTTTCGCACATTCCTATGTAACTGGTAATTTATTTTAAAAAGAGATAACAGATGAGTAGATTTCATATCTAAATATTTATTCTTTAGTTTAAGATGAAATTCATTTAATGTAACTTAAACATTCGTTTAACTCAGATAGAATAATGATGAATATTGGAACCGGCTTTTCTTTTAATTTCACACTTGGAAAATGCATTATATTTGGCCTGATATTTTGTATGTGTGTATGTTTAAGTGAATGTAATTATGATAATACATAATTTATTTTCTTCATTAACATTACTGTTTAGTTACTTATACATGTGACTATGTTTGCAATAATTGTTTAACAATGACTATATGCCGCGTTGTTCAGTAGATTCAATTTAATGAAATGAAATAATTTTTTACAAATCGTTCAATTGCAATGAAAAACCGTGGATAAAATTTGTTTTAGAAATGAAATAAAATAAAGAGAAAAAGATGAATTACGTCATTAAACGCATTTAGAAAAAAAAGGGGAAGTGGTTTGAGTCATTAATGTGGTTACTTAAGTATAGTTTCCAAGTTAATGTCAATGCTTATACAGACACCCACGCACACACACTTACACACAAATACAAACACAGGCACACTTCGAAATGATTATTCATTACAGTTTGTCAAAAATTTTCAAAAAAAGTATATGTCAAAACTGTACAATAATGATAAGAAAACAAATTACGGTTTTATAGTCTTAAAGACGGTAAGATCGTTAACCTTGTATTTTTAGATAAATGGCACTTCGAGCAACTTGTACGAAACGGACACGGTCAACGCTAACACAAGGGAATACTAATTAATATATCCAGGTTGTGGATACCAGATAATTAACAGCTTTGGCCATGAACGTCATATCATATGTGTAATTCCCTCGTGATACTCGTAGTTGGAAGCCCCCCAGCTGATATTCATTAACATTTTTCTCCCTTCTTCCTGTTTTTACCCTAGCCTTGGTGTCAGCCGTCCCCGGGGGCGCCGTGGGCGCCGGCACCGGCACTGGCACGGCCACCGCCCCGGACCCCGGCATGGGTGTCGACCAGGGGTGGGCCGGCTTCGGAAACATCGGCGCGGGCGCGGGAACCGACGCCATGCCGATCGGAGGCTCCAGCAGCATCATCCCCGACGGTGCCGGCCAGGTGGACCCGGGAACGGGCGCCTCGATGGGCGGCTCCGCCGACGACATCAGCGGCAACACCGACAGCACCGACGACAACAACGACACCAGCGATGACGATAACACGAGCAGCGCCGATTCGAATTCGTCGGGCGAAGACAGCTCGGGCGCCGCCGGAACCAGCAACCTGAACGCCAATCTTGGATCACTGAATTACCAACAGAAATCGGGAGTGGCCGCCGGTGTCGGAGTCGTCGCAGTGGTAGCCGTCGTTGCCGCAGGTGTTGGTTTCTTCATCTACAAGAGGCGTCAGGAACGGTGCACAAATGCTAACCAACGCATAAAAAAGACAATGAACTTCGCTTATAATAACTTTATGCCACAGCCAAAGGTTTTTATTCAATAGAGACAGTGGGACGAAAAAAACTCAGAACATCAATGAATTATAATGAGCGAGTGTGTGAACTGAAAGACGCCTCAAAGAAGTCATCGTGGCTCGTTTATTAGCTTAAGCATACCTGTCTGGACACGCGAACTTTCTTTTTGGTACGAATGTCTGCAACTTTAGGGTAACGAAACAAATGTTATTTGTTGCTTTAAGAATGAGGGGCCGTCGAAGATAGTTCTACTGAATATCACATTAGTAGTTGTAAACTGGTTATTTGATGAACATCCATTACTAATCACGTGATCATTCAGACAAAATATGTTGATGATTCTGTTTGGCTTGTTCAATAATTCAGAATAATTCGCTCACGTCTCTCATGCACTTAGTTTTAGAAGCTATATACGCTGGCCGGGTGTTGCAATAATAATGTCTTAGATGTCTGAAATTTGGTAAGGTGTCGAATAATTCCAACAAAATCATTAAGTTCACACAATCCTGTAATTTACACAAAACAAAAATGTATTTTCGGGAATCTTGTACCAAAATAACATCAATGATGACGACATCTCGTCGAGTACCGAACTAATTAACACACTTCCGTGTGATAATACCCACAACGTTTATGTGCAGCTTAAGTGCGCACTGTGTGCGTGCGTCTTTTTGAAATATATTTTTAAGGACAAAACATGTTACATGTCTTCCATGACTGCGCGTGCGCAGTGCTATTATTTCTTTTTCAAAATCTCCGATGAAACCTTATTTGATTTTATAATCTATTTATCGCAGTAATGTTTTCATAGGCTCTGTTTGCAGAGTATAGATAATGTATAGAAATGATATATTTATAACATATAAATATTATGATGTATAAATATATAAATATAAATATATATAAATATATCTATATATAATAGTCCTCATAATATTTTGACTATACTGACAGGCAAATGTATCACAAATACTCATTTGAATACGATGAAATTTATTATATGATTTAATTATTCAAGATTGGGTGGGTGGTAATTTTTTACAACATTTTCAGGCATTTTGGTGTACATATTTCTAACAGGAGATACTTCATTTATCCATTTATTAATGCTGCACAATAACATTTTTAACATTATTACCACAATTTTTTTTTTTATAGTTGTAGGATAATTCCACAATAACTGAAATTTACTCCTATTAAATTTTGTTTCCGTGGTCTTTAAATATTGCTCTTTTTGTTAATGACGATAATGATAATAATGACAATAATAATAATTATAATTATTATTATTAACAATAATGATAATAATTATTACTACTACTACTATTATTATTATTGTTATCACGACACATTCAAAATTGATATAATGATCACTTCAATATTCATTTTCTTCACGTTTTTAATTATTTCCTGTTCGTTAATCTGTCGTACTTATCTACGCATCCTCATGGGACTATACGTTCGTGTCAGTAAACAACTTTCTAAAAATAATGTTTACAATGTCCCCGTCATCTTTCTGTAATTCCATCAGCGTGATGACATGCTCTCCATGTTTTTTAACCCACCAAATGTTTCACCTCGTACATGGTTTAAATCGGAAGTAGTAATTATACGTTCAAGTTATTGTAAATATATTACGTGACCTCTCAGTTATCTGTATTAGACATCATTTAGTTTTCTTATTTCATAGTGCAGGCAAATTCTCCTTTATTTTGACTATAAAAAGACTGTTGTTAAGTTTTCGACCTTCACCCTCGTTCGTTTTACGTTTTTACGTTTATCTCAAAGACGATAGTTATAGCTATAAATAAAGTAAACTTTTATATTATTATCTCCTGAATATGATAGTGTTGACTGGTTTCTTCGATTGTAGTCTTTAGCTGTTATGCGGTGTGAAGATTTGTTGCTTCTTGTCTGAATATACGTGGGATATGAGGTTGTTCTTCCAAAACATAATTATAGACAAATTGCCTGTGTGTTTGTCTCTTTTTGTCGTGAATGTGTATGTGTCTGTGTATCGTGAATAC